>CAJNDV010010946.1:38912-77499 GCA_905221635.1 Symbiodinium sp. CCMP2456
CATGTCCATCGAGGTGTTTGACAACTACTTCAAGGCGCCCGGAAGTGCAGCGAGCGCTGTGCGGGCCGAGCTGCACCATGCCGCATGCAGGAGGGCCGCAAGATCGTGACCGTGAAGGACGTTGAGCCTGAGCAGTTCATCAAGGCTTTCTCCCAGCACCTCAAGCGCCAAGGCAGGGCCAGGACACTGCAGGGACACCGCCTGCCGCGGCACATGGCGCAACTTGAGGCCGCTTCGAGCTGCCGAAGTGGGCGGATGTGGTAAAGACGAGCAAGGCGAAGGAGCTGCCACCTTCCGCGCCTGGACTGCGATTGATGGTATCTGAAACTGCCTTGCAAAATCTTGTTGATTCAGAAGAGGAGGAACGATGTCACCATCAAACGGTTTCGGTCGTCCTTAACTGGGCCTGCAGCTCGCGGATTCGACTGGTTTTACGAGGCCCCCCAAGGCACCCAACTTTCACGGGCCCATGACTCGGATAGTAGAATTTTTAACTCGCATGTGATGCGAGGGCAGGCAGATGCAGGAGAAGAGAAACACTCGCATTTCTCAATGTGGATCTCCCTTCACGTCACTTCGAGGATCCGGATTGGCTGTACGTCAGAACGGCGTCCATGGTGCGAAAGATCTACATTCGCAAGGGCATGGGCGTTGGCAGCTCGGCTGCAATCGGCTGCACTGATCGGGGCCAGTGAGGCCAGCGGTTCAGTGTGGCAGAGCTCAGTGAAAGCAGAGGATCAGAGTCATCAGAGTTGGAAATGCAAGGTGCCTTCAAGAAGGTGTACGGAGGACAGAAGCGCCGAGGTACCTGCACCAATGTCTTTGTCCGTCCCTCATGTCTGGGGTGCTGGCAGGGTTGCCATCAGAGACCATCGCCGCTTGACTAAGACCAAATCCTCCGGCAAGATCGCGCGGTACATTCTGCAGCAGCTGGAGGATGCGATGCTCGCGTTTTCGCGCCATACCCTGCGGTGCCGAGTGCCTTGTGCATAGGAAGGATACATGTCATGAGCAAGGCATGCTTGCTAGGAGATGGGACTGGTGGAGCACGACGACCAGGGCGGCCGAATGATCACGAAGGACGGTTGCAGGGAAAGTATATAGCTTCCAGGCTTGCCTCTGTTTGACAGTTACTTAAAGGATCATGGGACTTAGTAAGTAGGGTTATAACTAGGGTAACTATACTTATAATCCCAATAAGGGGCCTTATAACCCCAATTAGGGGCCCTCATAGAACCCTTTATAAGGAACCCTTCAAAGGCCCCTTCAAGGGCCTTACAACCTTCCTTACTAAGTCCCATGATCCCCCACTTCCAGGAGGGCCAGCGCGAATTGGACACCGTGGCTGTTCAGGCCGCAGCTGAAGAGGCAAGGCCCAAAGATCCAAGTTATCTATATATATATATAATATACTATATTATATACTATATAAGATACTATATATATATACACACACTATATATACTGTATATACTATATTTACTATATATACTATATAGCGTTGCTCGATGACTTGAGCCAGGAGGAGGAAGACTGAGCTGAGGAGGTGACAAAGCGGGTGCGAGAGGTGAAAAAGTGACACATTTTCTTCTGATCAAAGCGGCCCGGGCCTTCTTGGGCCGTATTCGTGGGGCGATGGGAGTCTGCGGTTTGTGCCGGGGAAGGCGTCCACACTCAGAAGAGCCAGCTGTAGTATTGGTTTCTTGAGCTGGGGGTGTTCAGGGCGGTCGGAATCCGTGGTTGATATCTGTCGAAGTCGGTCCCATCGTTCCCGAGACAAATGGCCACGGGTTAGTCAGAGGACTGTCGTGTGCCTCCCACTTGCCACACTCCGGCCGCTAGCCCAGGAGGACAGAGTAGAACACATCGAAAGTGATGATTTCAGGAGTCGAGGTTTGTCTCGTCTAAGAGCCGCAACGAAGCTGCCAGTGGATATTTGCAAGATGTTCACAGAAGCCTGACCCAGGCCCGGCATAATTATAAGCCAGCTACAGGACAACCGTCGTGACGAACCGCCACCATCATCCCAGCCAGACCATACCAGCAGACACAAGATTCGGCAAAGTTGACTTGTGCCGTTTGCCGTGCCCTGCGGCCATGACTCAGGACTCTCGACTGCAACGACCTTTTGTTATGTTTGCTATGCAGTCGTAGAAACCTTGTCACAACGTGCCGGAGCAGCCGGACTGAATGGACGTGGATTCCAGGATTACAACTTGCAGGGAGCATGTTGCATACGCCCGACACCTCACGTCATGCTATGTTTCTTCTCATGCGAAATCCCCGCCCCGCGCACATCGCAAGTAGGCATCGCTTACAAGCTCTGCGTCGTTCTGATGCCTGTGCCGGTGCAGCAGCATCACCCAGGTTTGAATCGTCACTGCCACTATCTTCCATGATTTGTGGAGTGTGCTCAGGGTGGTGCAGCGACCCTGCTGACACGGCCGCCCCCGCAGGACCTGCAGCGTTTCGGATTTCGGCCAGCGTCGAATCTCAGCAGTTGTAAATCTGTCCTACGCTTTCCTACTAGATGTGCAAGAAGCTCGCAAAAGGCAGTCAGTGCCCGCCTCTAAGTTTGCGATCCTGTGCTGCAGTGCACGGCAGACATCTGAACAGAGCCTTAGGCTGAAACAGACAAGGATCCTCCAACGCCTCAACTTCCTTACTATAACATACTATAACATACTATAATATATTATAATATACTATAATATACTATAATATACTATAATATACTGTAATATAAAGTGGAGATCATGAGATCCAAAGACGACCCTGCAAGCTGCCAGAACTCGGCACAGTGTGGCGTGGCAGTGCCGCCACGGCCGCCTGCACAGGAACTGCTGGATGGAACAGGGCTTAAAGTGCTACCATCGACGAGAATCGGAGAGCTGTGTGTCATATGAATATTATTATTCGTAGTAATACTAATATTAGAATAAAAGTTAATCTTAATCTTAGTAGTAATATTAATATTCGAGTTAATATTAATATTAATATTGGTAACTTTTCGTTCGAGTCCAAGAACAGATATGCACATGAAAGCATCAATCGGGTGTCTGAGACTAATGTACCAGGCATCCCCTCCAATAGTTCGTCAACGCGACTGTCTAGCGCATGTCTTTTCAACATGTGGCTCTGATGTCTAGGACATTTCTTGGTTCGTGTGGCTTCAGGTTTCCGTATCTAGGAAGAGAGCCGCGAAATTACCTTGAATTATCTGTCCGAAGCTTGCATCAAGACTGTCAAGGCCCTAGGTGCATAGCCTTTGAGTGAGTTCATGTGAGCCGACAGGGCGGCCCGGCGCCGACACGCCCGCCGCAGGCTCGGGAGCATTGGAAGATCGAAGCCTGCAGCTTCTGGGAGCTTTCGAGGAGAGTTTGCAGGGGCCCAGTTAGGGCAAAAAAGAGCTAAAGAGAGTTTCTGCCATGGTGACATACGAAGTTGCAGCGTTTGCCAGCTGTTAGCAGTCCTGTCTGGGTGCCAGTAACGGATCGGCGAGAGCCTTCTCTTTGTGCAGGGAGGCGCGGCCGCATTGCTGACGCGACCACCGCCGCAGGACCTTACTAGCTGTGCAATCCATGCGCTTTACCACATCCGTTAACTCTGGCCGGGAGTGGTTTTCGATTCACCAAGTTTTCAGTACAGCATACACGGGATGCAAGATGCACGGCTTGGTCTGTCTTTGGCAAAGGGCGGCGCGGCAGCGCTGCTTACACGGCCGCCGCCTCAGGCCAGCACCACTTTCCTGGCCTTCCTCCGCTCTGTCTACTGAACAGAGCTTTGGTGTTTTGCGGATCCCAAATGCAGTGGAGTCTGCATTGAGTGATCTATTTCACATGTTACAGGAGCATGAGCAGCAGATTGTACAGGCGGGTGTGGGCATGCTTGCCATGGTATCGCAGAGATGGGTCACATACACATTCAGAAAATAAAATGAAGCTGAGATGCGCATCAAAGAATGCGTGTTCATGTAATCTAGATGACGATGAAAAGCTTCGTTGCAGATTCCGGTATGGGCGACAGCTGTCTGTGCCTTCTCTTTGTGCAGGGAGGCGCGGCCGCGCTGCTGACGCGGCCACCGCCGCAGGACCTTATGGCTGTGCAATGCATGCCCTTTACTGCATCCGTTAACAGTTGTTTTCGAGACACCGAGTTTCAGTACAGCATGCACGTGATGCAAGATGCACGGCTTGATCTGTCTTTGGCAAAGGGTGGCGCGGCAGCGCTGCTTACACGGCCGCCGCCTCAGGCCAGCGCCACTTTCTGGCCTTCCTCCGTCTGTCCACCGAACAGAGCTCTGGTGTTTTGCGGATCCCAAATTCAGCGGAGTCTGCATTGAGTGATGTGATGGTCACCTTTCACATGTTACACGGGCATGAGCAGCAGATTGTAAGATGCCCATCAAAGAATGCGTCCTCTGTAAGATTCTTGGGCTCAAGACTTGTCCGAGATGAATGGAGATCAGCTGTTCGATGGCAGCTTCACAGAGGCCAAAGAGGTTTTTTTGAAGATCGACGTCAGCTGGCGTCACAGCCAGCTTCGGCAGAATGTGTTGTTTTTCATAGCAGCACGACGGCGCAGGGGGGGCGAGATTTTAGGCAGACAGGCGGTGTGGATGGGCATTGATTTGGCCGAGGTGGACCGCTGCGTATGGAAATCTGACAATTGTCAGGTTTTGGCTGAGTCTGGGATTCCACGTCAACTGGCCTGACAGCTGGCGGGAGACTGCCCTGTCAACTGGCCTGACAGCTGCAGGGAGACTGCCCTGTTTTACGGTATCAACAATTCTCACATGGATGTGGTGAACGTCCTCATCGAACATGGTGCCTCAGTGCTGGTCAAATCTAAGCGAAGTAACCCGACTCCACGGGACCTCTTGAAAGCCCAGAGACGGCACGTGCAGGAGACTAGGAAGCGCTCTCGGCCTTCGCCAACACCTCAGAGCTCGTGTCCTGGTGCCGCAGCAAGGAGCCGATTCGCCATCTTCGAATGGCAGACGGAAAATAGTATGCACGAGCCCATCATAGACAAGTCGCAGCACAGTACTGTGGTGGAAAATGAGGATTACTGGGTGTGCGAGTCTGTGAAGGACTGCGCCAAGCGCTTGCGACGTTCAGAAAGAGAGTTTGCAGTGGACCACGCCAACCTGCATTCAGAAATGCCTTGGTGCGAAACCCTCACTACAAAGGACGCAGCAACTCTAGTGGGTGTGGTAGTGGATGACAAGGCGGAGGACAAGCATGTGGCGTGTGTTGAGGAGCTGGCAAGCGCTTTGAAGCCCTCCTCGTTCACGTTAACTGCAGTATCACAAACGACAAACATGGATGTGTATTCGAAATATGAAGAGCAGGAGCTCACGATCGGGCAGGTGAAGGTTGACCGCGGGCACCAGGGCAAAGGCTTAGGCGGCCTATTGCTTCAGGGGTAAACCTGAGTGTATTGGCGACCAACGCGAAAGTGCTACACGAAAGCTGGCTTCGAGGTTTCTGCATCGGCCCCATCCCGCTTCCCACCATGCAGCTGCCGTGATGACGAATGTCAGCATACAAAGATCAAATGGTTCAGCATGCAAAAATGCACTTGTTGACAGAACTATGTCCTAGTTTCACCGGACCACTGCAGGATGCGAAGAAACAGGCGAGGGGCACTAGCACAACAATCATTGTAAACGGATCTCGGATGTCTGCACCACGGCAAAGTCACACCTCATATCAAAAGTCTTCAAGTTGTACTACCTTTGTGTTATAGTATGTTTTTCATACTATTCGAAAGTGTGTTGTGTTGTGGAATAAAACATGGCACATGTTGCTGTGACAATCGTCAGCGTGGACGGTGGAATATGTTGCAGATTCCGGTATGGGCGACAGCTGTGCCTGTGCTTTCTCTTTGTGCAGGCAGGCGCGGCCGCGCTGCTGACGCGGCCACCGCCGCAGGACCTTATGGCTGTGCCATCCACGCCCTTTACTGCATCCGTTAAGACTGGTTTTCGAGACACCGAGTTTTCAGTACAGCATGCACGGGATGCAAGATGCACGGCTTGGTCTGTCTTTGGCAAAGGGCGGCGCGGCAGCGCTGCTTACACGGCCGCCGCCTCAGGCCAGCGCCACTTTCTGGCCTTCCTCCATCTGTCCACTGAACAGAGCTCTGGTGTTTTGCGGATCCCAAATTCAGCGGAGTCTGCATTGAGTGATGTGATGGTTACCTTTCACATGTTACACGGGCATGAGCAGCAGATTGGGCGTGCGACCACATGCCGGAACCAGCCACAGCTGCGCAGTCATGCAGTCACTCACGAGGGGCTTTCTGGCAGATTCAACTCGACAGTCGTGCCCGCGCCTTGTGTTTTTGCAGGGCGGCGCGGCCGCGCTGCTCACGCGGTCACCACCGCAGGAACTGCTGTTGTTCTGGATAGTTCTCGGCGTTTTTTGCAATGTTGGGAAGCAGTGGATACATCTTGGGTGTTGCCCCGTGTCTTGCCACTTCACTTCCTTGCAACATCTAAGAGATGTACTTTCGCATGTCCTGAGGAGAATCTTCCAACACAACCTGCACCTAGTCATGCCCCCAGTGGCGGGGCGAGCTATAGTCATGTTCATGGGGTTCTCACAATTGCCTATCTCACTGCAACAAGGCGAGGATGCATCCCCTTCACAAGCAGCAGCCCCGGCCAAAAAGACGGCTGGATTTGAGAACAAAAAGACTTCACAACTAGTCGGATTTTTAAGTTGATCTCGCCAGTGGTCTCCGGTTCGCATCTGCCAATCGCAAGCCGGTAAATTCATGATGTTCAGGTTGCTGTGGAAGTGCAGCCTCCGTCTGCATCTGCGCCTGCCTGATTCTCAGAACTGGTACCGTGTTGTTCGGTGGATGTGTCGTGAGGAAATGATTCCGTGCACAAGTGCTGGCCAACATGTAAGCTATGCCTTCCACCACGACGCGCAGTAGTAGATGTGTATCTGCCCTGCGGGAGGGGCTCCACCAAGTACCAAAACTTGAAGCAGCACTCCATGCGGTTGGATTGTGGAGGGTCGTGTGGGTGAAAGAGAAGGAATCTGCAATGCAGGCGCAAGACTGGGAGGACGACTACGACCTTCCGGTGCAAAAAGATCTCGGTGACGGATGGGATGGGTACGGCGAGCTCGCCGCATGCTGAGTTGACAGATATCCAGTCCCCAAAAGCCATGCAGCCATCGAATCTCCGAGGAGGAGTTCGACACCTTGGCGTCGGAGCCACCAGCGCAGGAGGCTCCGGCAGAGGCACCTGCTGTCTTGACGGTTTCCTGTCGCTCAGTTGCCAGTTCTTGCAAGATCAGAATTGAATACAAGTTTCTCCGAGCAGAAGGCATTGACGCCCCGCATGCTTAAATCGCTAATTCTTGCTGGCCGTATGGGCACCAGGAATCCAACAGCTGTAACGGGCTTCTGTGATGCTCATGAGCCAGGCAGCCACTACGGCGCCAGCCAAGTTAGAGGCCAAAGATTTGGGGCCTTCTGGGCTTGAGTTTGGATTTCAAAGACTGTGCCAGGAGGCCAAAGAAGGAGAGACGCCGGCGGCCCCCAAAGAGGAGCCCAGGACCGTCTGGGACTTCCAATAGCGCAAGTAGCGGAAAGGAGACATGCAGAAGCTCTGGAGGAAGCAGCCTAAGCACATCTTCATCGCGAGTAGCTGGGCAAAAGTCAAGCGATGCCAAGAGCGAGAATCTCTTCGTGAATCATCAAAAAGTAGGCTAATCTAATAATGTATTGCAATGTCATTGGGTCAATGCCCAGGCCAGCCTGGAGTGGGCAAGACGACTCTAGTGCACAAGTTGCTGGAGAAGCTGCGCGAGGACAAACCAGAGATGATTTGTTGTTTCATGACCCATGTCTCCTTCTTGGAGGAAGATGGAGAGGGTGGTGTGGATGTGCGAGGTGCGCATCCTACCACAATTTGAGAGCCTCCAGACTCTAGAAGAATCCCCAG
The DNA here is from genome assembly GCA_905221635.1 of Symbiodinium sp. CCMP2456. NCBI lineage: Eukaryota > Dinophyceae > Suessiales > Symbiodiniaceae > Symbiodinium > Symbiodinium sp. CCMP2456. Next base: position 46,879 of record CAJNDV010010946.1, read on the forward strand.
AAGACAGAATCGATTAAGATCCAGTGGTTTCTTGATTCGCAGTTGGCTTCCTGCAGCATCTTGCCGGATCCAAGCTCGTCAGTGTGCAATCGTCTCGAAATCGACAGCTCAAGATCTTCCCTTGCGCAGACGACGTAGGAGTGGACCCCAAAACCATGTCTGGTTTAGGAACCCTGCTGCTTCAGGCTTCTACACCGAAGAGGTCAGAGATCCAGCGCGCCTTGTCCCGAAAGACATCTCAGCTCTTCCCACTTGGACTTGTCACCGAGATTGGATCTGATCTGCATGAATTCCGACCGCTGAAGCCAAGGAACCCCAAGCAGCGACTGGGCTTCGATGTCGTGCGTGTAGGCACACGCTCTCTGCCACGACCCTCCATCTGCCCTTTGTTAGACCCTAAAGACCCACTGCTCGAGACCATATACCCCTATTTGAGGGTACAGGGGAACAGAAGTGCGCTTGCAGAAGCACTTAGCTTGCCGCAGGCTGCCTAGAGCCTGACGAGCAGACGCGGAGTGTCCTTGCCAGGGAGGGGAAGGCTGTGCGTGTCTATCATCTGAATGAGAGAAGTAGGCTGGAGCTAGCTTCTGCTACTTTCGTCGGAAATTTCATGCATTGAATGAAGCACAGCTGGAAAGCTGGCGCAGGGTGCGGAAACCAGCCAGGCGTGCCACCGTATCATAATGGCTTCAGAACCCGATGCTCTTAGGATGAATCTTCAACGGTGTGGTGTCTGGAGACGGCGGAGTCACTTCCCCAACCCAAAGGTTGGCGATCCCGTAGAATTGGGAGTCGAGCAGTCGGGGTGGATTTGCGAGGATTAAGACTAAGAGTCTGGCTCCCGAGAGCATAGAACCATGTTGACCTTCTGACGAGACACCGCTGTGGTGAAAATCCGGACTTTGAGGTTTGTGGTGGAGGCAGGGGACAGAAGGGGCCGGGCTGGGCTTGGCATTGGAAGCGCAGACAACTAGGGGATTTGTGTGGGAACCTCGATTGGAATCTGAAGATCCTGCGGGCAGAAGCTGTGAAACCACCACTGACATGCCCTGTCAGACTCCAAGCCAGTCCTATCGTCGTCGTCGCCACACCGTTCCAGTTATTGTGCTGTTTGTTGATGGTCTTGCTGATCCGACTTTTTGCCGTTTGGGTTCCGACCCTGTGTTTTGGATTCAGTGCCGTGGACAGGCACCACCAACGGTGGGCAAGTACAGCGTTGACGTCGCTGCTTTCGAGGCCTGTTGCAGGACACGAGTTCTTGGATGCACCGAAGGCAGGTGGTCAGGTAAGGTCAAGAGACCGTCCGAATGCTTGTCGACAGAATCGCCCATTCCTGTTTGTCGGAATGTCTGCCGCACACCCGGCAGCACGTGTAGCGAAAGCAAACTCCTGGAGCAACCCACCATGAGTTTTCGACCAGAGTCGCACAGTCGCTTGTCCGAAGGCGTTTGCACTTCCTGCGCTGGAGCCTCCAAAGGAGGACGGCGGAGAAGTAGAGGTGAAATTGAAAGGTGACTTGGTACCGTTATTTTAGTGGGTGGCCATGTGTCTAGAATTTGCGCACTCGGAGTCATGAATTGTGTTCTGTTCGTTGCCATGCATCGCTGCAAGCAGCGAACGCTCGGAGGAAGAATTCCAGCTTCCAGAGAATCCGCGGCTCTTCAAGTTGTCCGATGGCACGGAGAAGGTGAACCGGAACCGTATTCCTTGAATCCGCGTAGCTGTCCCTCTATAATATCATACTCCTCATGTTCTCTATTGGAGTCCCCTGTTGTGTTGAAGCTCGCATCAAGCCTTAAGAAGCTTCCCTGTGGCAGGCCGTTAGCCTTCTCTACGAGCCAACCGACGAGGAGGTCAGAGGATGGCTTATGATAGTTCTATGTAGCCAGTCTTCTTCCTTTATTGGGACTATGCATTTATGTGTTCGTTCATTGAATGGTTGAGTGATTTGCTTTCCTTTTTACCTTTCAGTATCACTTTAATTTAATCAAATCAGTGTCTTTCCTGCTTGTATACAGATATAGCGGTTTCAATGATAGTATCGCTGTTGTTTTTCTTATCATCATTATGCCTACATTATTATGATTAGCGTTTTTTATGTCATGAGTGTCGTTATTGTCATCGTTGCTACTATGTTGTTATTGTTATTTCACTATGAACATTATTGATATGAGCATTTTGTTCTCATGCGTATAATGGTGTACATTTTGTAGTTACCGCTGCTGTTTATTGGCTAAATCTTTGCTGGTATTGTGATGATGGTGAAAATCATTACCTCCCATATCTTGGTGCTACATCACTCGTAGTTCTAGAACTAGTATAGCATGCTGTGTTTGTGGTTATATCATTCCTATCATGTTATTACTGTCCCTATCAGTATGATAGCCTTGATACTGTTATCATTGCCATTATCATTATTATGTTTGTTGTTGTTGTTGTTGCTGTTGCTGTTGTTGCTGTTGTTGTTGCTGTTGCTGCTGTTGTTGTTGTCGCTGTCGTAATATTTATTGGCATTATTAGCAAATTGCTAATCACGGCTATTACTGTAAATGCGTTGGTCATGATTTTGGATGTTCGTCTTATTTTTGTTGTAGCTATTACTACTTGCTATGGCACGATTGTGACCTCGGCTGTCCTGATTTTGGTTGTTACTTTACTATATTATCTTATGGTGCATCTCATTGTTTTGTCTTTTTGTTGTATTTCATCCTTTATGCCATACTACATCGTGCTATATCGTATCTGAGAATAAAATATCAGATCGTACCATTCTGAATTTATAATGTACTACCACATTCTATTGTCTTTTTTCCAAGCCTAAACCCCAGAAAACTAAACCCTCAAGCCATGTTATCTTCCTCCTGGTGTCGACTGCATTGGTGCTGTCGGGCAGGAAGGTGCCAACAGCCGCATACGTCTCGAATTTGGCGAGGCCACTTGGGAGTTTCAGAAGATGGCGGGATCCTAGTTTAAAATCCCAAATTACTGGGATCCTCATGTTCATAGCATGATCCCTCCCAAAAGGGACACCATGAGCTTAACAAGCTTAGCAAGGATATGGCACACGGAACCTGTGGTGAGATAAGTGCACATGGCACGCGAGCCGCCGCTAAGGTTCTGAATGTGCCACCTTCCTCGCTTCGTGAGGCCCGCAGAGGATTGGTGGTTGCCAGCCCTATGCTAGGCATTACACTGTAGTTGGTGATATTGCCATGCTACAAAGCTCTGTTATGTTATATAGTCTTTTCTTGTATGGTCTGATCTTGCATTATAGCCTGTTCTATCATCTCGTATGGTATCAGATCACATAACAATTTTTGTATTGTATTGTATTGTATTGCACTACATACTATCATATCGCATCGTGCTATGCCCTGCTATGTTATAGTATCTCGTACTATATCATATTGAAGTTAATGGTATTGTATTGTGTTATATCATATCATATTGTATCACAGTATGTTCTATCAAATTATGTTACATCATATTGCGGGTGGAGCCTCAGTTGCGGTGCTGTCGTTTTTTCTTGCCTCTTCCCGTCTTTATTCTGGAATTTCTCTGGGGTCCATCCATCCAAGTGAATCACTTCTTTGGGAATGCGAGAACCCATGGTTGCGGATCGTGCAGGCATGTGTTTTGTGGGTGCCTGGGCAGGTGGAGCCAAACACCGAGCCACCTCTGTAAGATTCTTAGGCTCAAGACTTTGTTCGAGATGAATCACGGCGCGTGATGGCAGCTTCACAGAGGCCAAAGAGGCTCGACGTCAGCTGGCGTCACATCCAGCTTCGGCAGGATGTGTTGTTTTTCATAACAGTACGACAGCGCAGGGGGAGCGAGATTTTAGGCAGACGTGCCGTGGAGGGGCATTGATCTGGCGGAGGTGGACCTCAACCAACAAACACCACTCTTCTACGCAGCGGCCTATGGAAATCTGACAATTGTCAGGTTTTTGCTGCATCTTATCGAGCGTGGTGCCTCAGTGAGGCACCACGCTCGACAAGATTCAGCAAAAACAGTGCTGGTCAAATCTAAGCGAAGTAGCCAGACTCCACGGGACCTCTTGAAAGCCCAAAGCCGGCACGTGCCGGAGACTAGGAAGCGCCCTCGACCTTCGCCAACACCTCAGAGCTCGTGTCCTGGTGCCGCAGCAAGGAGCCGATTCGCCATCTTTGAATGGCAGACGGAAGATAATATGCACGAGCCCATCATAGAGAAGTCGCAGCACAGCATTGTGATGGAAAATCAACATTACTGAGTGTCCGAGTCTGTGAAGGACTGCGTCACGCGCTTGCGACGTTCAGAAAGAGAGTTTGCAGTGGACCACGCCAACCTGCCTTCAGAAATGCCTTGAAATGCCTTGGTAAGTGTATTGGAGACCAACGAGAAGGCCATCCCGCTTCCCAACATGCAGCTGCCGTGATGACGAATGTCAGCATGCAAAGATCAAATGGTTCAGCATGCAAAAATGCACTTGTTGACGGAACTATGTCCTAGTTTCACCGGACCACTGCAGGATGAGAAGAAACAGGCGAGGGGCACTAGCATAACAATCATTGTAAACGGATCTCGGATGTCTGCACCAGGGCACAGTGACACCTTATAGTAGTATATTATTTCTTTCATGTTATTCGAAAGTATTTTGTGTTGCGTCATGCTATTTCGTATTATGCTGTAGTGTATTATACCGTACTTTACAATGTTGCATCATGTTGTATCATGTTATATGATGCTTTCTTAGGTTTGACTGTATTGTATTGTACTACATTAGAGCAGACTTAAGCCCGAAACGCTAGACTCTTCCATTATAGCAGACTTTATCATATTGTATTACAGGCAGGTGGAGCCCTGGTGGACCGGGCTTTTCGGTGTTTGCAGACATGTTTTTTTGTTGAAGCGTCTTCGGTGATTCTGCACAGCGCCCTTTTCTGATATTCTAACATCATGCTTTCATGAGGTTTAAGATACTATGAGATAATTTGTTGTTATGTAATCTGCTATGTTCTTGAATACTGCACTGTAGATTCTTCATTCTACTGTATTACATGCCACGGTATGATGCTTTCTTACACGTCATTATATATGACATTGTCGGCTGTTATATTGTACTAATAGTGTACAATTATGAACCAAACCTGCAATTAGTTTGTGAGTTTGCATCCAACGGGCTGCAACCGTGTGCGGATCCTACGCGCGAATAACAGGCCCCCCCGCCCCCAGCTTACCTCTCCCTACCCACCCTACCCCCCCTACCCCCCCTACCCCCCCTACCCCCCCTACCCCGCCCTACCCCCCCCTCCGCGCCCGGTACCTAGGTTTTCTCCTGATATGTGTTCGTGTCCCTTTGTCGGGGCATCTCTGCGAAAGCGTGTTCTTGTTTACTATACGCTGATTCCCAAGGCTTCTAGTTTAGGGTTTGCTGTACTTCTGGCTCCGGATGTTTCGAAGTTCATGCGGTACTATGGTTTTTGCTCCCGAGGTTTTTCCAAATTCATGGAAGCTGTTGGACATGTTGGTAAAGCCAACATGTTCCATGATTTGTCTGTGGAGAATCATGGAAATGTTGGTTTTCCAACAATTTCCAAGTTTCCCGAAACTATGGCTCCGGCTCCCGAGGTTTCTCCAAGTTCATGGAGATGGTGGAAAATGTTGGTTTCGCCAGCATTTTCCACAGGTATGTATTTCAATACGGTGTTGCTGCAATTTGCGATTAGAATTCAATAGTTTGTCCAACACCAAACTAGGTGATAATCTCGGCTTGAGGACGTTGCTGTGCGAACACCATTTCATTGGTTATTTTTGCTTATCACGCACAAAGCTATACTTCATGCCTATGATTCAAAACTTTATTGGAGAAAAATTGTTGCTGTACGAACTTTGCTCATGATGCTCAAGCAAACATATAAGTTGCTGTCGGCTCTTTTGACACAACCTTCATTCATTCATGGCTAGCTCATGTTTGCGAAATGCCCCACCCCTCGGCCGACTTAAGAAAAGCATCAGCTGGCATAAAGCCGAAATCTTCGATACCGGAGGGGGGGCCGTTAGCGTTTGTATATACATATATATATATATATACATATATCTCTTTCCCTCTATATCTATCTATAAATAAGTAAAGAAAGAAATAAATAAGTAAATATATATATATATATACTTGTACTATATTTAAATGTATCAGTTGTCATATTGGATAATACCATACTATATTGTAGGATAGTTTGGCATGTCGTATTATCTTGCACTGTATGTATACTACTTTAGTATTCTATATCACATCGGTTTGTACCGGTGTATAATCTACTCTATTCTAAAGGAGACCATGCCAGGTCCCAGAAGGGTGGAAGCCTGAAGATGAGGTGCGCGGCCAGCATTTCGAGATTACCTGAACTTGCCCCGCAAAGCCGTCAGGGTTTCCATTCGGCTAGTTATGGGTTGGAGAGCGCACAGGCCAGCTGAGCCATCCGCCATCGGGGATCATCTGCCAGGAGGAAGAGGAGGAACCTGTTCCTCGTCTCTGCGTCGTGGACGAGGCCCACTGAGGTTATGTCGGGCACAGGGAGTGGCCGTTGGGATGTGGGAAGTTGATGTGTTGGGACATGGTAGTTCCGTGGATCCGGAATTCAAAGGTAGATGCACACGATGTGGTAAATTGCGACATTGCGGGTATGAGTACGGAAACATGGGATCCACATTTAGACAAGGGATCCACATACGGAAAGCCAGGATTCAGTTTAATGAAATTAGAACCATGCCACTGTTTCATGTTAATCCTCCTAATGCATCCTCAGCTTACTTGGCTGTAACCTTTTTCCTATTTTGTGTGTTGTCTTCCTAGGTGTTCGCCTGTAGGTTTCACCAATGTTTGTTGAGATTCCCCTGCTTTCTTGGCATCTCCCCTGACTAATCCCAATTTGTCTTAGTTCCGTCCTACTTCCCGTTCCATTCATTTAAAGACTGCTGATGTATGGAATGCCTTGAACACATTGCCTGCATACGTACAGATAAGAAAGACCAGCAAGTGAGGATGGATGGTCCAGGGGGTCATGGCATGTATAGTTGGATGTAGAGCACCTGAGAGGTGGGCAAGATGGGCCTACTGTCCGTTCAATTCCCCAAGACGCTGGCTCGGGTGTTGGAGGAAGTCGTCTCCTCAGCATCTCGTCTCCGAATCAGGGTGGAAGCCAGACTCCGGCTCACTGAGGACACCGTGCTTGCGACCGGGGTGCAGATGGTGCACACCTCATCCGCAGTGGGCGAGCAGGACCAAGCTGTTCCCCGGCGGTTGCTTGGTGAAAGGCAAAGGGTCAGCGTGACCCTGAACCTGTCGAAGAGATCAAAAAGAGCCCTGGCGCGCGCCCGCAGCTCGGGAAGCTGGGCTTCGGTTTAGAGAGTTGGTTCGAGACTTCGAACTTCTGTGGTCTAGGGCTGAAGGTGTTGTGAAGCTGACGCGTGGAAATCGGGATGCTGTTGTGGAGCAGGCCCGGCACTCGACAGAAGGCATAGGTGGCATAGGATCCACGAATCTCCGAAGACACTGACTTGCTTGCAGACCTACGCATTCCTGCGCGAAAGTCTTGGACTGGGCCCACCGGGCACCGGAAAGCCCAAGCCCCGAAAAGGCGACAAGAAGAAGCGGAAGGAGTCTGCGACTCGTCACAGAGTCCTCTACTGGTAGGGCACCTTTTCAAGACTCCGCGCGCGAAATTGAAATGCGCCCGCACTGGAAGGAGGAGGAGCGAAGAGCCAAAGAGCAAGCTGAGCGCGAAGCCCGTGAGCGCGAGGACGGTCTACTTCTGGCCGCCCTGAGTTTTCGAGCCCGACCAGTGCAGGAGAAGGAACGGGAGGAGGCTGCTGAAAAGGAGAAGGCAGCCAGGACCGTCATGGGACCTGGGAGATTATGACTTGGAAATGATTGATGGGCCCTGAAGAGCCGTACAAGAGCAACTGCTTCTTGCTTGACTGACCTGTCGTCCAGGAAAGAGAGACAACTCGTGCGGAACTGAGCCGGATGGGCCTGCCAAGGAGCCTTGTAAATCAGAGTCCCGAGCCGCGTGCCACTTGACTCCTTGAATTCCCACGGACCTGCTTCTGCACATTGTACAGATCTGCAATGTGTCGGCAAATATCCCACGCTTCTAAGACTCAAGGCCAAAGAAAAAGCCCGAGCTGAGCGCCTAGCGAAGGAGCCACGACACAGACCTTTATCGCGACAGCAGATTCTTGGGGTTTCCTGCTGGTACCATGCTCGACCTTGATGCACGTTCCAAAGTCTCTCCGTGTGCGTGGGTCCTACACGGTAGGCTGTATTGTCCTCGCAGGAGAAGGCAGAGAGAGAAGTCGAGGCAGCCAAGGCACCCACGCCGCAGTGATCATAGTGCCGTGGACAAATTCAACCCTGCTGCGTCATTGTTGCATGTGGTATAACATGACTAAGGCTTGGAATCATAGGCTAAAGTTAAAGCAATAAGCGGCCAGCTAGTGACACACAGACATTTTGCAGAATTTGCTGGCCCCTTACAGTAAATTTTGCTGGAGACAGTTGCTGCTTTGAGCAGGCGCGAGCCGAGCGAAAGAAGCGTGCCGAAGCGAGGCAGAAGGCAAGATTGTGACATGTCGCCTATGACAGGTGATTCGCTATATTCGCTCCAGCGACCGATCTTTCTATCTATACCTAGTACCTACCTGTCTGACTGTCTGTTCGTCTGTCTATCCATCCGTCTTTCTATCTATCGATCTATCAACGCATCGTGTCTCTGCCAGGTCGTTCGGAGTCCTATTGTTTGAGCACGAACTGTTCATTGCTGTAGGTCAGCTCTCACCTTCCGTCCTCATCCTATTCTTCTCTTCTCGGCCCTTTCTCTCTTTCTTTCCCTTTCCCCTACCTGTGCTATCCTGTCCTTGATTAGTTCTGCGGGGGGTCAGAACTGGCCGCAAAGACCCGACGTCGACGACTATTACTGCGATGACGATGACGACTGCTACTTAATAGTAGCATTGATGTTCGGTGTCTTACCCCCTCTGTTTCTGGGTGTTTCGGTTACAATGTCGTTGTTCGCATTGCTCGGTGACTCGATCGTTTGTTTCTGTATGGCTGTCACTAGAAAATATCCATGCCGCTATTCCCACAGCAGGATTATGATGCTTTTGTAGTGTCATCCACTAAGACCAAGAGTACGTTTAGAACAGCTGTGACATGGAAGGCTGTCGAGGATGCCAAGAATGGTCTCGTGGGTGACTCAGCCATGCCTTCACATGGAGGATTTGTGTGGCCGATAGATTCTTATCATTGTGATGAGAGAGACTGAGCCTCCTAGACAATCGTGACTTCTGGAAGGTGCCTTGTGTGGAACATGATGATGAAGAGGACGTGGAGGCAGCAGTTGCAATGCCACAGTCTTGATGATGTTGGCCACTGCGTGATCGCCCGTCGTTTTTGCAGGCTGTGGCTCCGTCCTTGGATTTGGTGGAGGACATCGACATTGTGGAGGACACCTGGGCTCTTGTCAGGATTTTCAGGCGTAGCTTCTCAACTTGACGGCCATAAACGTCACAGCCTCTTGTTGTGTCCACTTCAGGAGAAGGCTGCTCCTCCCCGGAAACGGCGGAAAGGGCAGCCGTCGCCCGTGTCTTCCGCGCTTTCCTTAGTCACGCGGCTTGGGGTTTTCTGTTTTGTGGTCCGCCTGTCCGTCCGGTGGGTGTTGGGCAGGGAGTTCAGGATGGCTGTGTTAGGATTGTTGTCCTAAGGAGGTTTGAGGGATTCCGACACCGTCCTTGCCGGCCTGTGGATTCTCAAGAACTTTTCGGATAATGACATACCGAGCAGGTCATCAAAATTCAACGAGACATGCAAAGAGCTCCAGATTGGGCATGAGATTCTACCCTTGAGGCGGGCAGCTCCCCGCCGGAGCTTCCGGCTTCACCCGAGGCTGGACTTCAGACTGCAGAGACGCGAAGCAGACAGAGCGATGTTGCAACATATTGGGCACTGCTCTGCTTCGGAAGGGGTCGCCATCTCCCACTGAGCCTGTCGATGGCTTAAAAGTTGGGCAGGCACGGGACAGCTGGCAGAACATGCTGAACAAGTGCCAGAGCTGCTAGAGCCAAAGCCTGCCCAGTCGAGCACTGCCCCTTACTTCACGGATGGTAAAGTTGCTAGTCTCGCTAGGGCCACAGGACTGCTGACGCTGACACTTGGTCCAGGTGCCCGGTGCACTGTTGCCCCAAGAATTAGAGGCTTCCTTGGCATGGGAGAGCTCCGCCGGCAGCTGGTCTGCTTGTGGGCCCCATCTCAGGTCGGCCTTGTATTGTGACAACTTGCGAGTTGGCGGGAATGACAGAGAATCCAGGGGGTGGGACCTTCGACAACTGTTATAGTGAGCCGTGATGGTTTTATCAAGATTCTGGCTGTCGCAGCCCTGTTTGTACGCAGGTCCCTGCTGCTGCAATGGCTCTTCTAGCAACAACCTGCCGCTCACACTTGAGTGTCGCGACGTTCCTCGCGCATCAGCATGTCTTTAGCTAAGGGGTGTGTAGTTTCATCTGTTGTCTATGCTTGCTGCACTGGTTGGGAGTGATGTTGTGCAATGTTTGGAACCATCGGAGGCTTCGCTTGTGGCTTCGCCGAAGCGCAAGCTCCCAGGTCCAGGCAGAGGGTGCAGCTGACGTGCAGAATGAGAAGCCCCAGAGAGCAGTTACATCCAGCCGGACATTGCAGAGGAAGGGCCCAGGAGCCTTAATTGATTTCGAGTTTATTGACAGGGCCCTTGAGCCACATCGTCATGCCCGCGATGCTGCTGACACTTGGAGTGGCCTCAGGGCGACAGTGGAAATGACTTTGAGCCGGGGCAACTTGGATACTCACTTGTGGTGGCGCCATGCGGCGGATGCGCGCAAGCGCTTGCTTGAGTGGAAGTCGACGGTGCAGACTTCTGAAGATGCCATCGATGCAACGGCTGTCATTGTGTCGTGTGCACGCGCGGAAGTCGAGCCACGAACAGGTGTTTACGCCTCCTGGATCCGGGCAGTGCTGGCATCTAATGCAAGCAGGCATGCAAGGCCACTGTTTTCTCTCGGTGAAGTGTCAGCTGTTGCTGCCTTTCTGGGCAAGGCTGGAGCACTGCCGCCCGACGCACGATTTTGGCATGATGGCTTTCCATCTATTGTCAGAGTAGCTGGTGGCCTTTCCTCATCCGAGATGGCGCAGGCAACTGCAGCCTATGCCTGCATCAGCCTCTCGGCTGCTGCTGGTCATGCAGGACAGGCCGTGTTCGACGCGGTGGAATCCCAGCTGCCTTTTGTGGAAGTTTCTGCTCATGAGGCTGCTGTACTTATTTGGTCACACAGACGTTGTGGGCGACTCTCTGCATCAACGTTTCGTGATCTCTGGGTGAGGTCCCTGGACAGCAGGCTCAGCGAAGTGAGCCCAGAGCTTCTCGCAGCCCTGGCGCATGCGATGGCCAGTGTCCGGCTGCCGATTTCCCAAGCAAGGAGTGCAGCGCCAGCTTCACAGCTGTTGCAGTCGCTGAGCAGACGCAGCAAGAAGCCGGCTTCGGTGGACCTCCTTTGTCGCAGTGCTGGGGTGTTGGCAGATGCAGGTCTGACACCCAGTGCCAGTAGCAGGTCCGAGCAGTTCCGCAGCATCCTTACAGTAATTAGCCATAAGCCCAGGAGGCACGACGGAGGGCCCCCACTTCCTTCAAGATGGCAGCGGTATTGTACGAGGTGCGGAGGACACCTCCCCCCTCCCCTCCTCTCCCCTCCCCGCCCCCACCTCAAGGTCCATCTGTTCAAGCAACATCGCAACTTGCATTTTGTCTTTACGTGGCCGAGTGTGTACACGAACTAGTAGCAGGTTTCAAGCCTGCTGCCTCAGTAACTTGGTAAGATGCCACCAGGACAGTTCGATTCTGGTCGTAGATGGCCGAGTTTTTGCTTATGCAGGGACATTCCAGAAGTCACTGAGGTCGGTCGAGGTACTACGGTACGACAAGAGTGTCTGTATTTGGGGCAGTGTGAAGCATTCAAAACCCTTCCGCGTGTCCCTAAACCCAAAGCCTTTTTGCAACAGGCCATCAACGAACCCTCTAAAGCACCCAGTTTTGTGTTCCAAGTTCATCAGGTTTAGTGATGCCTTCGGATGCCTGGATGGTGGTTGAAGCGGCCGGGCCGATCCTCGCGCAGATCTCCGACTTGGGTCGCGCGGAGCCTCGGCTTCTTTTGGGCTGAAGGGTTTAAGGCGCAGTAGTCTTTTCTTAGTTCGGCTGATGGGGTCTGTTGTTGCTCTTGTCGTTCTTCTTGTTATGCTTATTCTTCTCGTTCTTGTTATTAATATTTTCGTTCTCGTTCTTGGTGTTCTTCTTGTTATCCATATTGTCGTTATTCGTCTTCTTCTTCTCCTTGTGCTTGTTCTTGTTGCTGCCGCTGCTGGTGGTGATGATCGTGGGGTGGTTGCTTCTCGCTGCTGGCTGGTTGAAGGTTGTCGGTTGTCGGTTGCCGGTTGCTGCTGCTGCTGCTGCTGCTGCTGCTGCTGTTGCCGATGTTGTTTTTGCTGCTGTTGTCGTTGTGGTGTTTGATTCTTGTCGTCGTTGATTCCGTTGCCAAGTGACAACCACAGTTCGCATGGCCTCCCCCTAAAGAGAAGCGACCTGGACAGTTGTAGCACACGCGACATCCTCGAATCACGCAAGCCCTCTCTACGACATGCCCCCTGAGCCCGGACAGGCTCAGTCAGTGGTGGTGGCTGCTTAAGAGCTAGTTATGGGTTTTTCACGCGCTGACCCCAAATTTTGTAGTGTTCAGTAGTGTTCCATGGATGGGACCGAGCCCAGGAACTCTTTCGCATGCTGGCCCTGCTCGGCATCGACGACGAGCCCGTTCTGTCGCTGCTGCAAGCAGATGCCCCACAGCAGGCAGGAGCTGGGAACCTTTAACCCGAAAGTCTTTAGGCCCCACTTGATACCCTAAACTGGCGAAGAGATGTGCGCCTGCTCAGTCAGGCCAGCCGCAGTCTAAGGGAGCCCGGAGTCGTAATGCAGCTTGTAACAATCATGCTCTAACGTCAGGAAATTATCGCAGGGTTACAGTGGATCATCGGATCTGCGGCCAGGTTGGCTCGGAGCTTGGATGCGAGACAGTTTGACGCGAAACCTAAAATCTCCATTGGATGAGACAAAATGCCTTGGGTCATAGTGATAAGTCATGGCAGGGGCTGCTTGCCGAAACGCCGCAAGCATTCGAGCCAAGCGCTGCTGGCTTGCCTACTGCACAGACTCTTGGTCGAGGCCGTGACGTGCCTACAACTAGCCTTCGCCTGCCTGTGCACGCCGTCACCTCTATAGATTCGAAGCTATGTCCGGCAACGTAAGGTGAATCGCCAGCCGCTTCGCAGGCGGCCGCAGCCTTTCTGGAGGCTTCGGCTCTCCTACCAAGTGGATTGACGCCGGCTATGATCGACGGGCCGCTCAACTCCTGAATCCTCGCATGCAGGCCCAGAGCGAAGGGGCCTGAGTGTGCTATTTGAGGTCGGTGGAGGCTCTGGCTGGAGCCAGCGCCTCGACGCAGCTGCGCTCGGTCTTGGCCCTGACTTCGCTGGGACACTCATCCGCAGCGGCCGAGCTGGAGGAGCCCTGAGCCTTCTTTCAAGCCATGTGCCATGTCCTTGCACCCTTGGGGTTCGCTTTTACGCTTACCTTCGGCATCCTTCGGCTTCGCTTCGGATCTTGCACTGCCTGATTGCCGGGGTCAGGCAGCGCTTTGGGATCGCCCCCTCTGCTACGATGCGGCAGAGGCTGAAGAGCTCCTAAGGCTCGGCAAGATTTTGCAAGAAGCGAGCAGTTCATCAGTTCATCTCCAGCTAGCTGCGCACAGGCTACTGCCAGCCCTGCCGTCTCAACCCAGCAGAAGCCTGCTCAATGAGATCATTGGCTTCCTCTCTGAAGATGGCCCGAGATGCCAACTTTCAGCAGATCAAGGCATTCCACGGAATACTAGCACACCCTGACGGCAAAAGTGCCTCGCAATCGTATCAACTGCAGGAGCAAGCGCTGTGCTGTCATGCTCCCTTCTCGACACGACTATGGACGTGTGGCAGCTCGTGGTTGACGGTGAAGGAATGGTCCCCGAGGTCTCATCGGAGAGCGCTTCAGGGCCAGAGTTAGCTTCGACCAAGCTTGTAGGCCATCTCATTCCCGGCCTTGCTCCAGCTTTGCCTCGCCGCCGTCCTGGAGGCCGAACCGGAGGGCATAAGTCACTCGAGAAGACGAAGACACAGGGGTTGGTGACCAGGCTTCGGCGTCGCCGACGGAGCGCCTGGGCCAGGTCGGAGTCCTGCCTCTCCTTCGCCAAAAGTCCGAGCAGCGCAGGAGCTCCTGGTCAGAGTTATGGCCGTGGCTTGCTTTTCTTTGTGTAGTTTTTCTGGGGGTGGCGCTGTCCTCTGAGGTCACTGCAGCACCGGTGCTGAGCTGGTCCTTCTGCAGCTTTTGCAGGCCACGCCCCGCAGCTTCAGGTGAATATTCGCAGCCACGCTTGTCGCCCAGAGCGGCACCTCAGCACCATCAAGACCTGCTTGTTTCCAGGCCGTCTCCCAGCGCGACTATGATTGGCCGCTGGAGTTGATTTCAAAGGCCCTTGGGGGGCATGTCGAGCGGGAAATCAACTCCGTAAGACTATCTCCGTCGGCCTGGCGCAGGGTCCCAGGGTCTTCTGCTCGTCCTTCCATGCTCGCGCTTGGCTGTTGCACTCCAGGTCTGTCCAATTGTGGCAGTGCCTTGGCTGCTGCTGGGTTTGGGAAACGGGGGGAATTTCAGAGAATGGCGAGGCCAATCTCAAGGACCCGGAAGCCGGAGCCCTGGAAGCCCAAGTGAAGCCCGAAACCCTAAACATCCCTAAACCCAAAACTTTAAGGACCTTAAGCACGGCTGAATGAGTCATTGTGGTGGTAGTAGGTTAGTGTAGCTTGGGTACCGGTGCAGCTGGCAACAGCCTCCGCCAAATTGGCATTCGACCTAACTTAACCAGGTGGAAAAGAGGTGACAAAAAAAAGGACCTTCAGCCTTGAACCCTAAACCCTAAACCCTAAGGACCCTAAACCTTGAACCCGAAACCCCAAGAGCCAAGAGCCTGTTTCAGGTCAGGCCACGACCTTGGCTTCACTCGGCGGAGGCTCGGAAGCCTGCCCCAAGCACCTCAAGTAGATTAATAAGGTTTAGTTTATATTAATAAGGCTAAATAAAGTTAGTTTAGGAAAGTTTAGGGTTTCGTAATAGCTCGCAGAAGAATTAGTTCTGGATTGGGCAGGCGTCGAAGCGCACAGATGCCTGGCTGCAGCCTCTAGGCAGCAACTGCTGTTCATGATGGGTTTAGGGTTTAGGGATTTGGGGTTTAGGGCTTAGGGTTTAGGGTTTAGGGGGTTACAGCGAGAACCCTAAAATGCCTTAAACGGTGTGGCGCGGGTGAAGAAGAAGCCGTAGGAATGCACCTTGTCAACAAGACTGTACAGTGTACAGTGCAATGAAGTATGCTGTGGCACGAAGCCCTTCCAAGCCCAAAGTCCTCGTCAGCCGAAACCCAAAAGCGAAAACATAAAGGTTTTTGGAGTTCTGTGCTTGGGATTGGAGGGTCTGGGGGTGCAGGACACTGGGATCCCATGTTCGGGGCTTACGGAGTTTATGGATCCATGTGTACGTTGAATCTCAACCCTTTATTTCTATGTGACTGTGAGGTTTATGTTTCATGCGTCATGAAAAGCTTAGCCGTTTCCTCCCACCACAAGAATACAAGGAAGGACTCTTTTGGAAGGACGCTGTTGGCATCAAAGAAGAGCATCGGCGAAGGCAAAGAGGCAAGAAAGTATGGAGGAGACCCCTAAACCCTAAACCCTAAACGGGGAAAATGGAAGCATCCTGCTTCGAGCCCTTTCTCGGGACTTGTACGTCCGACGAGTCATGGCATCCTTGGTTAGGAGACTAGTAGCCCGATCTTGCATGCCAACCTTGGGCATTAGTCAAAAAATGTCAAACATCTTCTTCTCTGCTTTATTCCAAGATATAGCTTCCAATCGTATGATCAGCATGTACAGACATGCAATAGAAAGAAAGAGGCCTAAACCTAGTCTGTAAATTAAGGGCACTGTCTGTGATTGCCACTAGACCCTCAGACCCTGAACGTCAACAAGCATACAACCGGTCCGGACTGGCGAAAACGAGGAAACCGGGAAGATCCCCAATTCCTGAAAACCTAACTTCCAAGTCTTCATCTTTAGACTTAGGGTTTAAATCCTAGGCCCAAAGCTACAACCCTCAGCCGAAGCCCACATTCCCGAAACCCCGTCGCCCCGAAGTGTTCTGCTGTGTCGTCTCACTCGTTGGCTTTTCTATTAGCTGGAAGCCCTGGGTTGCATGGAAGGGTCTTCGAGTGTCAGGGTCGAGTGGTCTTGGGCTGAACTTGCTTGTGAGAGGTTGGAGATTTCGCAGTTTGAAGTTTATGACAGGCGTCAAGCCAAAGACTTTTCAGCCGTTTACATTTGTGTCCATGTGTACACGCACGCCTGTTAAACTGTTGTGCTAAGGCTGTTGCTGGCCGATGATGATGGCCGCTCGCTGCAGGGGCTGGCGAAACTAAACTCGATACTGAGTGGACTCTTCTTGGATGCACACCTAAAGCTTTAATCCCAACTCAGGATTCGCATCGGCCGAGCCATTAGCGGGATGCGCGGCGATTAGGTCTGCGAGGAAGCGGCTTTCCTGC
Organism: Symbiodinium sp. CCMP2456; assembly: GCA_905221635.1. Classification (NCBI taxonomy): domain Eukaryota; class Dinophyceae; order Suessiales; family Symbiodiniaceae; genus Symbiodinium; species Symbiodinium sp. CCMP2456. The sequence goes on from CAJNDV010010946.1 coordinate 63,622, forward strand.
GCCTTGCTGCGTGAGACCAGCAGGGACAAAAAAGGATCCTCGCAGCGTAGATCCTGATTTTGCAGATGAGGAAGGCTGTGTTGACCACGATCGCAGGTGGCCTCAAAGAAGAAGGTGCGTGTCCGGCCAGGGAAGGCAAGATTCCTTCCCCCAAGAGTGGGCATTGACAGCGGTTGAGCACACCGCATCCATCTCTCCGTCCGCTAGATGCACTGAGCACAGTCTTTGCAGGCAGCTGCTCTTGCCGGCGTCGTGATGGAGTTGGATGACTAGAGTCTCGAGACTCCGAAAGTGCGATTTTCGGCGAAGAGGGGCAGCCAAAACCGACAGCTTAAGTGACACAGCAGTTCAACGAACATATGCTCATCAAAGTCAAGTTTCAAGCATGCATCTTCCAGCTACGTTCTCGCTGGTCTGCAGCCACGACTGCTGGTCTGAGTCCCTCCATCTGCATTTTCCTTGGAGGGCCATGGAGAAGGCAATGCGCTTAGCATTGACGGTGGATGGTTGCTTTGATGAAGAAACCCGCTTGTTTGCAGGGTTCCATGTCGAAGCTCCTGTGGGAGTCCGATGTTTTGATGTCGCGCCGCCCTGTTTGTATCCGTGAAGTGCTTGCTGCATTCGACGCAGTCGCGTAGGCGGACAGGGAAGGAGGGAAGGGCTGGGTGTTTCAGGTGTAGGTAGACAACAGCCGAATGGCATAACAGGTCATAGTGCCAAAGTGTTCTCAGCTTCGCGTGAATGCAGCCCCTGTGATCAAGAGGTCCACACATCGACGAAATATCTTGCCTCCGTAGTATCGTGCCTGCGTGGAGCCATGGGCGGTTCGCTATGCTGCTGCTTAGAGCGCCAGAAGCTGGTCAGGGATTTCCCAAGTGAGCCACCTCCTCCCCCGCCACACTCTACGGAGCCCGCAGCGACCAGTGCTGCAGCCAGCGGAGGAGAGGACGGTGAGGAGGTGGAGTTCGAGCTTCGCACGCACAGCACCTTCCTCGAATATCGGGAGAGGAGGTCCAGGAGTGCGAAGCGAAGCCGCAGCACGCCACCAAACCTCCGGCCGTGCAGGCAGCGAGTCGAAGCGGAGGAGGGGGAAAAGAGTGAAAAGCAAGGAGTATCCACAGAACTCCCTGATCCAGATCCTGTGGTCAAAGGTGATGTGTCTGGCCAGTCATTTGGGGACGAGGAGAAGAACGTAGGCGACCAGCTCTGGCAGCTTCCCGGGCTTCCGCAACTGGACCACCCCACCATTCCTCACTCCCGCGATGGTGGCGGCGCTGGGCCGCCTGGCGTGGCGAAAGCTGCCCGCCAGGCCTCATTCCTGCGGGAACACCTGCGAGGTCTGTTGCCAACTCGGGGTCAGCCTGCCCTGGGATTCTGACGGGATCAGACGCGGCCAGTCGCCAGCTGGCGTTCCATGGAACGCCAGCTGGCGACTGGCCGCGTCTGATCCCGTCAGCATCCCAGGGCAGGCTGACCCCTGCAAAACCCTGGAGATCCTTCCATTGCTGGAGGAGGAGGAGGAGGCGGAGGAGGCGGAGGAGGCGGAGGAGGAGGAGGAGGATGAGGAGGATGGAGACCATGCGGCTGCCTGACGTGGCTTGCGAGAGGCGTCGGGCTTGAGACTGCCAACGGCTGCACTTCACGCCCCGTTTCAGAGGACCCCAAAAAGATGGCTGGTACCTTGCGACTGTTGGGGGCTGGTGTCGCAGACTGTAGACGTGGCTTGCGAAAAGTGCTTGGCTGCAGACTTCCAGGGATTACTGCACTTCGACCTCCATGCCCATACCAAGCTTTCCAGCGAGAACTGATCGCCAGCATAAGAGGCTCCACCTTTTCGCGCCCCAGACATATTTCTAAGTTGGGGATGGCGAGCTGATGGAGGAGTGCAACCTCGTTTGCAAGCTTCGAGGGGTGGCCGACATCTGCGCAGATGAGGAGTTGCCACGGAGTGCAAGGATCTGCCGACGAGACGTTTATCTCGGTCCATTACTCTGGCGTTGTCCCAAAGTCTCAGCATTCTCCCGTACATTCTGCCGGTTCGACAGGGTCCGCAGTGTTTGAATCATCTGTAGATCTTTCGAGGCAGGCCGTGAAGCAGCAGTGGATGGGACGTTGTCAGCCTTGTCGAAAACGGGCCCAGCACCAGTTTGCTCAGCATGAGTCGGAGATGCCGCTTTCATGTCGGCTGGACTTTTCACTGGGCATGCTGTGTATGATGGCGGGACTTTGGTGAACACGCAGTACATGTGTTTGAGAAGTGTGGAAGACAAGCTGAGGCTTGTCCATTCCCCGCAATCACCCGCTTCTGCTACAGAATAGGATGACGGGCCTGCACCAACCAACACGTTGTCAACAACTCTATCCACAAAAGCCAAACGCTGCAGACGCCGAAAAAGGTCACTTTCCTTGGCCATACAGTGCCGATCGCCGAGCTGCAACCGAAGCCCTCACGTGTCCGATGATCACGCAGGCCACGAGGTCCAAGAAGCGGAGCACGGAGTGAACGTGGGCGAGCCCGAGTCTTGTTTAAGCGCCAGGTGGCTGGCAGAAGGATGCTCCGGGATGATCGACCGGCGGGCGAAAAAGGCATGCAAAAGGGAGGCTTTGAGGTGCCCCTGCCCTTCCAGTTGTAGCTTCACAAAAACTTGCGGGGAAGACTTGGAGTGTTCTCAGCTCCCCGCGCATCCCAAGTAAGTTGTCGCAGAGCTGCCTCCATGCGCCAGGTGGGAGCGCCCGGCTGTCACAGGCACCAATGCAAGGGCTCTGCTTGGACGTTTACCGAGGACTAAGGCCCTATTATGATGTTGCGCCTAAGCTCTTACGGACAGCGAAACCTCGACATGTGCAGGCCGCTGAGATTGTAGTGTAGTGCATTGGCTTTCATTGGCATGGTGCTCCCAGCAGCCGCGGCCTGTCACACAACACACGTTTGACACCAAAAGTCAGGCGCCCTGGACTTAGATTGCCCCAACTCTGTACTTTACCCCTCCATTGACGCTTCCGACTGGCAGTACAGAAGCTCAGTCCTTTGGTTGCTCGTTGACCCTGTCGTTCCCGCACCTGTGTTGCCGGCAGTTCGGGCCATCTGAAGGCCCAGTCTTGTGAGTTTGTGAACGGAAGCTCTGCATTTTGATGCGGGCTCACCTGACGGGTCAAGGCTGCGTGCAGCCAGCTGTGTTCCGGGGTTTGATCGTGGTGATGCTTTGTGCGGCGTCTGTTTCAACTGTTTCGCTAACACTGCATCTCTTGGGCAGCTCCGGGGTGCAACGATAGCTGTAGCAGGACGGTTACAAAACGAGCATGTCACAACAACACAACTTCCAATGCATCGTTGCTTGTGCATTTTCTTACTTTGGGCAGCCCGGTCGGTGTGTGGAGGAATGTAATTCTGTAAATTCGCAAATCGGGCTGTATTGGCAACAGGCTTGTACGGAGCCATGGGCAGTGTCCCGGCATCGCTGCGCTCCTGTTGGGAGTTCCAAACGCTGCCCACAGACTTCTCACCTCCACTGCCTCCCCCCTACGCTGCGACAACGATCCCTCGGCGAGTGTGGCAACTGATTGCAGCGAAGACGACGAGGACATAGACTTGGAGCTCAGCGCAGGGAGCACGTTCCTGGAGTATCGCGAGAAGAGGTCAAGGAGCGCAAAGCGAAGCCCAGCATGCCAAGAAGCCCCAGGGAGCTAGTCGCACTGGCGGCATTGGCTGGCAGAGGAGAATGATCTGCATCATGCCAAGAAGCCTCACGCCCTTCCGAACTTCCTCCCCTAGATGAATCATCTATGGGAGGAAAGTCGGAAGGGCGTGAGGTTTTTTTTTTGGCATGATGCAGATTTCTGAGGAAGCGTTTGGAAGCCTTCTGCACAAGAGTATCTCAGTCCCTGAGTCATAAGGTTTGACGGCCAAGCGGATTTTTGAACGGAAGTCTTCGTCGCCGTCATCCTGGGGGAAGGCATGGCTTGCAAACTCCGTCTTAGTACATGCAGTGGCTTCTGAGCTAGACGGCTATAGACGTGGTATTTTCTCAGTTGCTGAGTGTTGTCAGCTCCCCACACCACAAGACAGGCAGAATGTCGTCGCGACGAGATGCAAAAGATGGCATCTCCCGCCGTCCTGTTTCGATCACAGCCTTATTACACGAGCCAGAGTTACCTGAGCATCAATTCTGATGCAGCTATCGTGTTCTTACATAGTGAGAGTCATTGGCGGATTGAAAGAAGTGAGTGCAGACCTCGTGGCTAATGTCGCACCCCTCCCCTTTGGCCTTTCTTTTTAGGGTGTTTCGGTCAATCTTCATAATTTATAGCAGCATTCTTGATCGAGCACGGGTTGAATATGGTTGACTATTTGCGGTCGAGGGTTGTCGGGATGTTGCGCTTTGGGAGGGCTGGTCGGGAACGCTCGACATTTCGAGCTGGTTCATGGGTTCCGAGCCCGAAAGCTGTAGTAGGCCCTACAAGGGGCCTCCCGTGATGCTCGGGACCCATGCTTGAACCCCCACAGCTTCCGCTGAAAAGGTGCGGTGTTCAGCATGTTCAACATTTTCTTCCTGGCAGTGTTCTACTGGGACTTGTCGCAGATCCCTCAGGTGCTGTAAGCTCAGCTCGCAGATGCACCGCCAGAGCAAATCGTTTTGACTTGTAGTTACGGTTCAGGTCGTGCCGAGACATAGCTCACTTGCAGATCACCTTCCATCAGTTGCCAAGGCTGGTTCCAGCACTGTGCCACATCTTTACCGTGGTGCTACTGGCTGGTGGTGCAATCAGGCGAGCATAGGCGAGCGAATGCCAGACGTTCCGCCTGTGCTAGACCCAGGTATGCAGTACCGCAGACAGCTGACCGGAACGTGGACCTGCTCTCCCAGGAGATGCCAGTGTCATCCAGTGTCCAGCTACCACATGCACGGCTTCTCTCAATAGCTTCATGCAGATCCGACTGGTATGGAAGGGGAGGTTCGTACCCGCAGAGGATGCCATCAAGAGCGCAGTGGAGACCATTTCGAAGTTCCTGAACGTAATCTCAGAAAAGGCCTGCGAACAAGCTCGGCTCTTGCGTTCCAAGCCGTTTTCAGCAGGTGCGTGACGTTGTCCTGTGGACTAGCTCGGAGATGACCATTACAGCCAGGACCTTACTTTTGTCCTCCTGCATCGCTGCAGCACCACTGCCCCTAACTCACGAGCCCGTGGCCGTCTTCCTTGTTCCGTCAGAGGCCGTGTTCGTCCTGCAGCTCGTGAGCTCCTGCCTCACAGCAAGTGGATCCATCAAGTCTCCCGACCGAGCTACAACAGAGTTCAGAATCTGTTCGTTTCAGGACTCGTCTCGCCCTATTTTGGCCAAGCTGACGTGCTTCTGAGTGACGGGTTCATGATCGGCCAACGTATATCAGTGCACATCAAATGGTCATGTTTTCTGTTCCCTAACCGAACGTATCCAGACTCTTCAAAGCCTGTGAACAAGTTCTGTCGTAACTGAACGCAGAGTTGATGCACAGCTTTCACGGCAGGTGCCTTTTTCTTCGTCTGGATGATAGGAAATGTGCTGTTCGTGCTTGCCCCAGCTTTGACTCGCAGTACTCACCACTGCAAGATGATGGCATGCGAATCAACATTGTCCGAATTATGTGTCAGGTGGCGCCTTACGTGTGGAAGGCCAAGAATGCAGAGCTGCATCAGTATGTCGGGTGGATGCCCCGGCGAATCCTTTTGCTAACGATGCCTTTTCACATTCCAGCGTGGATCGACGTAGCCTGGATTGCTCCAGGCCCTACATCAAGCAGGCTGTTGCCATAAAGGACCGAAAAGCAATTGCTCTCAAGATGCTCTCGCGCAATGACAGCCATAAAGATACCCGAAGAACCGGACTGCCTGCGAAGGATGACCTTTTGGCAAAGGTGCCAAAATACACGGATGTTGTCAAGGAAGAGTGCTCCTGGCATTTAGGATACCGGCGTTTACTGCGGATGTCAGACTTTGCCCGAATTTGCCTTGTCCTGCTTTGCTTTGTGGGCCTGTGTTGGTCTTGGTGCGCTCTGTGCTGCCAGGTAAAGAGTCGGGCAGCGCTGCCTGCAACTTTGTGCGGCTGGTTGGGGGCAATCAAGAGAGTGCACCGCATCACAGAAGGACCTTCCGCAGAGTAGCAACACCTCTTCAAAAACTGAACCCGACTTGGCCGGTGTCACCACAGAACAGCACCTTAGAGTTCGGCCACTACCTCGGTCGTGGAGCTGGGGAGGCAGGACAGAGCCGCGGGAGCATGGACAGCGTGGCAGCATCTAGTGGACCCATTTCTGCATCCCTCGCCTCTACATGAACTGTCCGTTGGCTGGCGACATGCCTTCCCAGTTCCTGTATGTACAGCCTCATGGCAGGGGTGATCCAAACTCCGGAGACCCCACGCGAAAGTATTGGATACGAGCAAAACCAGGCTTTGCAGCAAAGCTGCGTCTGCAAGAGTGGAATAACATGTCCAGATCTGTTGGTCGCGCGCTAAGCGGCTCGCATGCGCGTGAAAGCTTGTGTTCTGGCCGCTGCTCAAGCCACAAGCCCTTTTGCCTGCGAAGACTGAAGCCCGAACTCAACCCAAAACCCCAAAGCCTTGCAACCCTAAATCCCCAAGTAGATCCCGAAGCTGAAGCACTGCAGGTCTCTGTGTTTCAAAACCCGACGTAAGCACGCAGAGTGAAGCCTGTAGTCTCAGACAGTACACCAGCTCGATGGGTGCAACGCTGTTCTGCCCTCAGCTGGCGACCGAATGGCCTCATGCCAAAGCTGCAAGTTTGCAAGGATGTTTCGAAGCAGACTCGATGCGTTCCCCTGCGATAGATGTCTTTGCATCAACAAAATTGGTTCGTTTGTTGGCCTCACATCTCAGCGCGCAGTGTCAGCCTTTGCAGACTCTCATCTAAGGGCAACATGTGGTGTTCGCATCGAGCACGCTGCAGCTATAGGCGAGATGTCTGTGTTGTCGCATCACGTCTTCTCTGTGCTGATTTCGTTGCGAGGAGCACTCTTTTCCGGCATCGCTGACGGAGACGCGGAGGTCACCTGACTAAACTGCGTTTACACCTGGGTGTTGGAAGCGGTCGATCGTCTTGACCTTGCGCTGCCTGAAACCTGAGAGCCAAGTGTGCACAGGTTGGTGCTGTGTCCTTGCAATGATGGCGTCTACCCAGTAGACACTGTTCTAGTATGTCCTGCAGCGCCCAATCCATCATTGATGACTGTCGTCGTTTTCATCTTGAAGCATATTGTTGCATTGCGAGCAGAGATGTGGCGAGGAGCTGATCCTGGAAGTCGTGAGCACTGCGGCAGATGATTCTCGCGGGGTCAGGTTGGGAAGTTGGGGAGAGCAGATGCCTAAACCCTTCAGTCGTCAGTTGCAGAGACTCATGCATCTTCCCAGGCCGAGCGGCTTCAAAGAGGCCCAGCAGCTTCAGGCTGCAACAGGGCTGGATCTGCGAAAGTAAGAGAAAATAGTGAGAGATCAGTACGCTCGCTTCTTTCAGCGCAGCAACTTATGGGACAATCACCCAGCAGGTGAACAAGCTGTCGACCGAGTCTGGTTTCGAAGCACTGAGTTTGAGGCGTTGGCAGCCAAACTTCAATTCCTGCTGTTACGATTTGGCGGGGGGATTGATACAGCTAGACTTGAAGTTTGAGGTACAGTGAAGCTGTCCGAGCCACCTGGCCAGATGACTACCGGTTCCAGGTCCATGCGAGAAGCTTTGGCTGCAAAGCCTGCAATGTCGCACACGGAGCACTACAGGCATCCAAGAGATCTTGGAGAGCCTCCATCGCCGGGGCCTCAGATCAGGGACAACGGTGGTGCTTCACGGCAGCACCGCTTGTCCGGGTGGTGTCGTCAGCTAGACTTTTTTCGGTTTCGTCGCATTGGATGCAGGCTTTCGCCCCGGACAAGGCCGGATTACAAGTCACAAGCTCCTTTCCATTTGGGAAGATCTGATTTGTGCAAATTGGCACGAGGCATACGTGCTGCAGATGGCAACACGTGCAGAGGAGAGAACCGAAGATGCCGTGAAATGGGACTTGGAGGCTCGTCCATCGGTTTCCGAGCATGGATGTGATCGTCGGCGGCTTGTGCATTAGGTCAACGGATGAACTTTGGGAGAGTGCACCAGGAAGTCTTGACACCTGCGAGGATGCCAAAAGCGCAGGCTCCTATGCTCATCGCTTCAACTTGTACAGTCGCATGGGGCTCGGCTCAGCTGGATGTCGACCTTGCTACCCTTGTTCGGCAAGCTTGTAATCGTAACAACGTTGTTGCTTTCTGGCCGCTCCACGACAATCCGAAGGTGAGCATGCCCGAGAAGCTGGCGAGGCAGTAGACGAGCAGCTGCCGTGTGTCAAGGTGCAGCTTTGCTCGATGCCCTGGTGCTGCCCTGGTTCATGCACTTCCGCCTGAGCGAGGGGTTATTTGGGCCATGAAGTGTGAAGCATGGGCCTGGTCAGTGGCTGGTGGGCTTGACCTTGCGCCTGAATGCCTGTCCTTGGCAAAGTGTGCCCTGTGCGAGGTGGCTGCCCCAGTTGCATGTCGAGTAGTCAAAACCAGCTTCCCCGCATTGCTTCCCGTCGGCTGGGCCCTTAGCATAGCCGATGAATCGGTAAGCCCGGTAAGCGGTATCAGACTCTCCTTTGGTGGACTTTCGGTGTGAACCTCTCAGACCCAGGAGCGTACTGCACACTGTGGCCTTACTCGGACCCCGAGGCCAGAGAAGCTTCTGTCAAACTGCCGCAAAGTGGACGTTAGCTGCATCCACGAGACTTCGAGGTCCGAAAGTTTGTTTTCAATGGTTGCCAAGACTTCGTGGAGCTTGCCCAGGCGCGGTTTCAGAGCCCGGGATCTGCTGAGCTGCACACTTGCATGCAGACACACTTACTCCTCGTGTCGTTTTTGACTCCCTCTATATCTCTCCCCGTCACATCATCATTACGACATGACACCCGGAAGTGACATTTTTTCGAATGCCACCAATGAAGAGCAGCCGCACCGATCTGAGTCTTTACTCTCGGGCCATGTGGGGGCCAAGTCTGCAACGCCATGTTGGGGCTACATGGGTTGGTCGTGATGGACTATTCGCAGAGTCTGCAGCAGAGGATCAAGAATCAAGGCCGCGTGCTCTTAGCCTTGGTTTCGGGCTTGACGGTGGTGATGCTTTGCACAGCTTCGATTTCAACGGTCCAGTTGTTCGACTAACATTGCATTTCTCGTGCATTGTCCGGTGTACGCGATAGCTGTGGCAAGGGCGGTTGCTAAGAGAGCACGCAACAGCAACACAACTTCCAATGCCAAGGATGTCTTACTACGGCGTCGCATTACCAGCGTGCGGCGTCATGCAAGATTCACAAAAACGAGGGTGTCTCTTTCCTCCGTAGTATCGGGCCTGCGTGGAGCCATGGGCGGTTCGCTGTGCTGCTGTTTGGAGCGCCAGAAGCTGGTGCGGGATTTCCCACGTGAACCACCTCCTCCCCCGCCACCACACTCTACGGAGCCCGCAGCGACCACTGCCACAGCCAGCGGAGGAGAGGACGATGAGGAGGTGGAGTTCGAGCTTTGCACGCACAGCACCTTCCTCGAATATCGGGAGAGGAGGTCCAGGAGTGCGAAGCGAAGCCGCAGCACGCCACGAAACCTCCGGCCGTGCAGGCAGCGAGTCGAAGCGGAGGAGGGGGAAAAGAGGGATGAACGTGAACTCCCTGATCCAGATCCTGTGGTCAGTGGTGATGTGTCTGGCCAGTCATCTGGGGGCGAGGAGAAGAACGTAAGCGACCATCTCTGGCAGCTTCCAGGGCTTCCGCCACTGGACCACCCTTTTGAACCATTCCTCACTCCCGCGATGGTGGCGGCGGATCGAGTCTGGCGGCGCGAGGTTCTTGGCCGCCTGGCGTGGCGAAAGCTGCCCGCCAGGCCTCATTCCTGCGGGAACACCTGCGAAGAGTGTTGCCAACTCTTCAATGCCAGCTGGCGACTGGCCGCCTCTGATCCCGTCAGAATCCCAGGGCAGGCTGACCCCTGCAAAACCCTGGAGATCCTTCCATTGCTGCAGGAGAAGGAGGAGGAGGAAGAGGAGGAGGAGGAGGTGGAGGAGGAGGAGGAGGCGGAGGAGGAGGAGGAGGAGGAGTAGGAGGAGGAGGAGGAGGCGGAGGAGGAGGAGGAGGACTAGGAGGAGGAGGAGGAGGAGGAGGAGGATGGAGACCATGCGGTTTCCGACACCAGGCCTGCCTGACGTGGCTTGCGAGATGCGTCGGGCTGAGACTGCCAACGGCTGCACTTCACGCCCCGTTTCAGAGCACCCCAGAAAGATGGCTGGTACCTGGTGACTTTCGGGGGCTGGTGTCGCAGACTGTAGACGTGGCTTGCGAAAAGTGCTTGGCTGCAGATTTGCAGGGAATACTGCACTTCGACCTCCATGCGCATACCAAGCTTTCCAGCGAGAACTGATCGCCAGCGTAAGAGGCTCCACCTTTTCGCGCCCCAGTCATATTTCTAAGTTGGGGATGGCGAGCTGATGGAGGAGTGCAACCTCGCTTGCAAGCTTCGAAGGGTGGCCGACATCTGCGCGGATGAGGAGTTGCTACGGAGTGCAAGGATCTGCCGACGAGACGTTTATCTCGGTCCATTACTCTGGCGTTGTCCCAATGCCTCAGCATTCTCCCGTACATTCTGCCGGTTCGACAGGGACCGCAGCCTTTGAATCATCTGTAGATCTTTCGAGTCAGGCCGTGAAGCAGCAGTTGATGGACGTTGTCAGCCTTGTCGAAAACCGGCCCAGCACCAGTTTGCTCAGCATGAGTCGGAGATGCCGCTTTCATGTCGGCTGGACTTTCCACTGGGCATGCTGTGTATGATGGCGGGACTTTGGTGAACACGCAGTACATGTCGTTGAGAAGTGTGGAAGACAAGCTGAGGCTTGTCCATTCCCCGCAATCACCCGCTTCTGCTACAGAATAGGATGACGGGCCTGCACCAACCAAGGATGTCAACAAGTCTGTCCAGAGAAGCCAAACGCTGCAGACGCCGAAAAAGGTCACCTTCCTTGGCCATACAGTGCCGATCGCCGCCCTGCAGCCGAAGCCCTCACGGGTCTGATGATCACGCAGGCCACGAGGTCCAAGAAGCGAGCCCGGGTCTTGTTTAAGCAGACAAGGTCGCTGGTGGCTGGCAGAAGGATGCTCCGGGATGATCGACCGGCGGGCGAAAAAACGCTTGCAAAAGGGAGGCTTTGAGGCGCCCCTGCCCTTAAGCTGCCTCGAATTTGTGTCGACGCCATCGGGCCCTTAAGCCCGTCAGAGTTGATTTTCGTTTGGCCCATGACAGCTATGTCTTTGCGCAGTGCAGGTTTACTGTGGCATGAGTCTAAACGAGCGGCAGAGGGAAAAGGCTGACCAAGAGTGCATTGTTGTAACGACAAGTTCAAGTCATAGATCCTTAGCGACTTCAAATCATTGTAAAGAAACGTGCAGCGAGAACATTGACCCAATTCGGATTATGGATTAGTGCTGGGTGAACAGAGCTGACCCTATCTCACTCCACATAGCACTAGATCGACTCTGGGCAGTCTTCGTGCTTCCTCAGGTAGTACCAATAAACCGAATAATGACAATAACAGTGATGACAGTAACAATGATATTTGACGACAGGGCTAAGAAAATAAACCATAGTCGCAATAGCATCGACTGTAACAGTGTTAACAGTAACAGCCATAGTAATGACCACTAATCCCAACAATGACAATAACAACAATAGCACCAATAACAAGAATCACAGTAAAAACAATGACATTGACAATGAACACAACATCAACAATACACGTAATGATAATATAGCACGAAGACATACGAAAACTAACACTGACACAAGCACAGACACTAGCACTAGCAGTAGCAGTAGCAACAACATGACACTAGAATAACAGCGCTAACAACAACCAACAATCACAATGATAAGAAGACTGACAGTAACAGCCATAACAGTAAGAATCGTAAGAACATTAAGACAACACAAAGCACTTTACCATCATAATGACGAGAAGGCCTTCTTCCACCACTCCGCCTTCTCCTCCAACGGCAAGGAGCTGGTCTGTGACATTCAGGCCAGCAGCTAGTAATTGCCTGAGTTTAGTGTTTAGGGTTTAGGGGTTTCGCCATCGGGTGCCAACATCTTACTGCGCTTGGAAGGCCAGGTTCTGCTTCTAATGACCAGTGCTACGAGATGGCACAGTCAAGAGTATAAACCTCACTCCGCTCTGAGCACTTTTGCCACGGTCAAGAAGCAGGGCGATCCGAATCCAAGCTGCAAACCTGCCGCAGGGGGTTGAGGAAGAGGATGGTAGCCTCCTCCTCATCGATCCGTGGGGTCCTTAAAGGATCGGATCTGATGTATCGGCTTTTCGTGATGGCCTCGCCATTCAAAGCATCAGCAAGCACAAGATGCATAGGAAAATTATGGCTGTACAACTACCAGTATGACCCTTTCGGTTTCGGCAATTTCCGAAACCCCCTGAGGTGCATTCTTCGACCCAGCAAGCTAACTGTCGGAGCGCTGCTGAAAGGCGCTGCGAAGGAAGACAAAGAACGCGAGGTGCCCTGGACCACTGAGCCGTGCCTCCAAGCTCACTAGTCGTCCCGTGGTGCGAGGAGTTGGCGGTCTGCTTGGGACCCGTTGTCAATGTGGCGGCAGACAAGTTCGACATGCTGCATCCCAAGTGCACCAGCCTCTGCAAGGCCGGAGGGGAGGAGTTGTGAGTGATGAGGGTTTGGGGGTTTACAGCTTACAGCGCCTTGCGTTATCCAGGCCCCTGCTTCATATCGGTACAGTTTGACCCAGAGCTGAGCCAGCAATGCAATTGCGTTTCGACTGGAGCTCCGGTATTTCGAAGGTAGCATTGCACGGATCTGCCATTCCTACGTAATTTCTGCACGCGAGGCCTTTGACCCCAAGAGGTGCACCGTGCTGTTCTCAGCTGTCGCAGTGTTATGGCAGACCAGGCTGAGAGCTACTGCTTATCGTCAATGATGGAGCTTGGGAGGGCAAATATCTTTCCATCTGCCGAGGTAAAGCGGAAGAATGGCGTCTGCGGTCTTGATATCTCCTGTGGTCTAGCGAGACATTGAAAACAACAAGAAGACCCAATATTACTAAGAGTAGTCGCATCCATTTCTCTAGTCTAATCAGAATTTTGCCTTGGGGTTGTTCTAAACTGAAAGCTGCAATTCATAAACTACAAATTCAATATAATACCAATATCTCAGATATTGCAATGTTATAGATTTGCCCACCTGATTGGGTGCTTGGCGGTTCTCTATATCTATTATTATCTCTACTAGAGGATCCCTACCCTTTTTACTTTCTTTGACTGCTCATTTGGCAAATCTCTATTGTAATCGCTCTAGTGATTTATTTATTTTTATTTTTTTCTCGGTATTGGTCTTTTTGAGTTCTAGCAATTATTATATAAAACGGTTTTAACATGGGAAATAGAATGTCCACGAAAGATCCGCGATGGGTCCGCGCTAGGAAACTAAACGTCCGCGAAACTTATTGTAAAATAGATTCGGGTCGTATAGGACTTATAATTTATAAGGTATATGGTGTATAAGTCCGTAGGCAAACGGGTCGCAAACTCGTTGTCTCATTATGCCGGGATATAAATACCTAAAGCCTGATCGCCCGGCTATTAGTTCTCAAATTGTGGGAGGTAGTAGGAGAAATGGGTATGTCGTGCCTTTTATTTAGGCTCTCTGCGCTTCAAGGATTGGTTTTTCCGAGATATACTTGTACGTAGTACCAATATTATAAGATTTTATATTTATGAAATTATGCAGGATTAAACACGAAAGATCCGATAAAGTTGCGCGAAA
>CAJNDV010010957.1:48173-59736 GCA_905221635.1 Symbiodinium sp. CCMP2456
GGACTTCTGCAGTGCGAGTGAGTGAGTGAGTGAGTTTAGGGTTTAGGGTCAAGTTTAGGAGCTTGTCTGGCTCTGTCGAATGACGCTTGGTTGTGTTCCGTTTCAAGCGGCCCCTGAGAATTTTCAGTACCTAAACTCGAAGTAATGTCGCAGTCAGGATTCAAGGTCGCATTATGGGCTTAGTTAGGGTTTAGGGTTAGGATTTAGTGTTGTGGGGCTGAGGGGCTCACAGGAGCCCTGGAAGGCTGGGCCTCGGGGCTGGGCGGGGAAACCGGTGACTGCTTGGGGCTGGCGACCTCTGTGGGGCTGGCCACTTCCACGGCAACGTCGATGGTTGGCGCCGTGGGGGCCGTGGGGGTCACCTCTGGGGGAGGGGATTCGGGGTTGTCGGCCAAGAGCGTGGGGACGCTAGCTGGAGAGCTCTCCACGTCCGTCTCCACGTCCGTGAGGTTATCCATGGCGGCACAGTGGTCGGAAAACTTGTGTTGGTGCTCTTAAACCAGTCGCCACTGTGTGTGCTTGGGACTTTTTTTTTGATTTTTTTTGTCCCAACCATGTCGCGCTCGCGTGTGCTGGGCCAGTTCCAGGAGAAGGCACGACCGAGTGCAACTCCAAGTGACTTCGGTCAGCAGTCAAGTTGAGAGAAATCAGGATGGCGTGCAGATTGCAGCAGGTATCAGCCACAGAGTCCGGTTGTGCAGCTAAGTGGTATAGGCCCTAAGGTCGAACATTCACCGTAAACCCGACAGCTGAAACCCCAAACATTACGCTCCCCGCCATGTTCCTCAACTGCACTACGTAGTGTGACCCTTCAAAAGTATGGGGACCTTATCTTGTACAAAAGCCCCTATATGGGTGTTTCCGAAAATAAGGGACCTCAATATAGTACCCTAAATAGTAGGCTCCCTATTATAAAGACCCCCAAAATAAGGTACCCCGAATTTTCTGAAACCCCCATATGGGGGGACCCTACTCTAGTACCCCAAATAGTAGGATCCTTATTATAAGGACCCCAAAATAAGGTACCCCGAATTTTCGGAAACCCCCATATGGGAAATGCACCATAGACGCATTCTACGTTCGTTTGGTCCTTAGGGGGGCCACTGTGTTAGGCCAGGTTGGGAGGTTAAGGTTTAGGGTTTTAGGGTTTAGGGTTTAGGGTTCAGGGTTTAGGGTTCAGGGTTTAGGGTTTAAGGTTTAGGGGTTAAGCCTTCGCGATGCTGGGAGGGCAGATCAATCCTGAGTCTGGGGCTAGAAAGGCCTTTAAGCCAGCTTCCACCCAACACCGGCGGCTTAGGGATAAGGTGTTAGGGTTTAGGGTTTAGGGTTTAGGGTCTAAACACGTGTTAAGTATTAAACTGGCAAGTACATACATGTACACAGGGACAATAACCGGGGATAGTACACTCTGAGGAATTGCACTACCCAGACCTTTACTGCACCCCGCGGGTCCTGGCTCATGATCCCCAAAACCCTGTATTCCCTATAGCACCAAGAGGGTCCATATATACTACTATTCTGGAATTAGGTTTCCAAAACCACAATAGGGATGGTCTGTTGGGACCTAGTTCCATAATGGTAGTATATATGGACCCTCTGGGTTCCCTAGGAACTATAAGCAAATGTGGGTCAGCTGGAGATCCGATTCTGGGGCCTTCATGCTTTCAATAGGACTTCTTCGGGTTCCTCATTCATGAGTGTGGGTTTAGGGGTTAGGGGTTCAGGGGTTTAGGGCTTAGGGTTTAGGTGTTTAGGGTTTAGGGATAGGGTATATAAGTATACTGAATATACCACCCAGACGTATTCCCAGTGTTTAGGCCACCGTATTAGATATTTGGAGGTCCTTAACCAAAGGAGCAGAATCCAAAACCACATGAAAAGCCTTCCTGCGTAGCATCAAGTTAAAGCCTACGAATTTCATGCATACCTTATAAACCACTTAAAGTCCAGCAGTCCTTTGACCGAGCTGCGAGTTAGTCTACAGTCTTAAGCACACCAGACCCGAAAGGTAACCCCGACTAGAGGAGCCTTAATTCGCAGGACATGCTATACCGCAACCATCACTTGGACTCCTAAAATCGAGTATCATGTGTATATATGTGTAGAAAGAAGAAAGACCCTGACATTGCCCCACCGCCCCACCCCCCCCTCCGTCGGAGATTGCTGCGCGGCGCTGCTACTGGCCATCCTTTGCCGAAGCTTCGTTCGGAGATTCGGGCGAGCGGGGCGGGGGTGGGGGGCGTAATATGGGGCGCTTGCAAACGGCATAGACTTTCTTTAAGGTAGATTGCCGTATATATATATATATATATATATATATGAACATATGTGTATATGTGTGTATATCTTTATATGTTTCTTTTGTATTTACGTTTATTTATTTAACTGTGGCTACAATCCTACAAATATAAATATAAATATAAATATATATATATATATATATATTTATTTATTTATATTTATATCACGGACTATAAATCATACTTGCGGGGATGTCATTACTAACAAACCTCACCTGAAGAGAGGCAGCTTTCTATGTCGGGAGCTGCTGTTGTGGTTTGTGTAAGTATCCCCATCGAGTTAGGGTTTACCACCCTGAACCCTAAACCCTAAACCCTAAACCCTAAACCCCAAACCCTAAACCCTTTAGGCTATCATACTATAGGTGCTTGGGATCCTGTGGGCAAGGCCTCCTAAAAAAAACAAGACTCCTGAATTAAGGGAAACTACAGGTCCGGAGTTTAGGGCATATAGGGCTTCTATAAGGCTCCTATGAGGTATATAGACCTTCTATAAGGCTCCTATACCGGTAACTACCCACCTGAATATGTCCTAGAACTCCTGAAACTGCTGTCCCCCAGCAGCAAGCAGAGGTAAGCGAGGGCTGATTGGGAAGCTTTGTGCGGCCCGCGGGCTCGAGGGTTTCAAAACTTATCCGATCAAAAAGTGTCAGCCTAAGACCTTATGACATCACGGCCTTACCTAAAGGGTCCCAGGTTTAGGGTTCTTAGGGTTTAGGGTTCTTAGGGTTTAGGTTTTTGGGGTTTAGGGTTTAGGGTTTAAGGTTTAGGGTTTAGGGTAAGCCTTCTGAGCCCCAAGACGAGCCGAATAGGGTGTGTATTTATACTGGGCTTGCAAGGCGATGTAAGTACTAATCACTACTCCGGCACCGGGACACTTTTGTACTCCAAGTAGACCCAGAGGCTTCTGCATGGCTCACAGTTTTGCATGTCTTGGTTTTTCCCACCGCCCACTTGCCCAGTACTTATGAACCACGAGGCCTAGCCCCAAATGCTACCGAGTCCCAACCAAGCTTCCAAATCCCCAAGTTCCCAACGCAAAGCCCAACAACCTAAACCTTCATAAATCCGGCATTACCCATAATTAACAAGGAATATACCATAATTCCCATAGTTTAGGGTCCTTAAGGTAATGCAGGGTTCATAGCATCAACAGTATATAGACCCCAAACCTTAGACCCTAACCTCGAAGCCCTAAGCCCTGAACTCCAAAGCCCAATTCACCCTAAACTCTAACCCCAAACCCTTGGTCTGGACCCCATATATAGGGGCCTCAATCGTATATTATAATATACCTAAACTAAGGAACCTAAAGGAATCATTTAAGCAACCTAAAGGAATAGTAATTATTGGTAATGACTGAGGCTTCTACACCAAGCCCGACACTAAACACTCCCTGAACCCCTGAACACTCTAAACCCTAAAGCCCTAAACTCCCTAAAAGCCCTAGAGCCCTAAACTCCCCAAGCCCTAACTATAAAGCCCTGAACTTCCTAAACCCTAATTAAGCCCTAGAGCCCTAAACTCCCCAAGTCCTAACTAAGCCCTAAACTCCCGAAACCCTAATTAAGCCCTAAAGCCCTAAACTCCTTAAACCCCTAACTATAAAGCCCTAAACTCCCTAAACTTAATTAAGCCCTAAATAAAGCCCTAAACTCCCTAAACCCCTAACTAAGCCCTAAAGCCCTAAACACTCAGCAAATCTCTGGGAAGCTGACGGCTGCGAGGCCGAAGCCTGCGAAAGGGTCTTGAGCTACTCTTTTTGGGAGGCTCGGTGGGGGTTTAGAGGTTTAGGGGTTAAGGGTTTAAGGTTTGGGGGTTGAGAGGTTTAGGGTTTAGGGGTTTAGGGGTTTAGAGGTTTAGGGCTTTAGGGCTCCAGGATTTAGAGGATAGGGGGTTTAGGGTGAGACATAGGGGTTTGGGGGTCTTTAGGATTTTGGGGCTGTGAGGTTTAGGGCTTTAGGGGTTTAGGGGTCTTTAGGGTTCCAGGGTTTAGGAGTTTAGGGCTTTAGGGCTTGAGGGTTCCAGGGTTTTCGGGGGTTTAGGGTTTATAGGGTTTCAGGGTTCTAGAGGGGTTTAGGGCTTTAGGGCTTCAGGGGGGGTCTTCAGGGTTTAGTTTGGGGTTTAGATGTTTAGGGCTTGAGGGCTGTTAGGGGTCTTTAGGGCTTAGGCTTTTGGGGTTTAGAGGTTTAGGGCTTTAGGGTTCCAGGGTTTAGGGTTCTTGGGGGCTTTAGAAGGGCTTTAGGGTTCTAGCTTATAGGGATTACAGGGCTGATAGGGCTTGCAGGGCTTAGGGGGCTTATAGAATTAAGGATTGACGCGCCATCTGTCGTGTGAGGTCTGGGTCTGCTCTTGTCTTGATCTGGGCTTAGGTTTTGTATTTTAAGGGTTTAGGGTTTAGGGTTTAGGTTTTGTATTTTCAGGGTTTACGGTTGAGGGTGTAGCTTGTTTTTAAAGGTTTAGGGTTTAGGGTTTAGTTTTGCTTAAAGGCTTTTGCTCAAAAGGTTTAGGGTTTGAGCGGACGCTCCTCGACACTAAACCCTGCATGATGAAGCTTAAACGCTGAAGCCCCAAACCCTGAGACCCCCCAAACAACCTACACCTTCAGACCCTACTGCAGGAGCCTTAACAGTAAGAATAGGGTTTTGACGGGCTCCTTCTTATAATTCTAGTATAATATACCCCCAAGAGCCGTATTCTAATTCTAACGGCCTCTACATGTAGGAACCTGATTAAGAAAACCTGGTCCTATAACCCCAAAATAGCAGGATCCATATAAAGAGCCCTAATAGAGACCCAAGGTTTCTGAATCAGGTTCTTACATTAATAGCCCCAAATCAACAGCATATTCAGGTGGGTAGTTACCGTTATAAGGGCCATATAGAAGCTTTATATTACCGTATAGAAGCCTTATAGAAGCCCTATATACCCTAAACTCCCCACGTGTAGTTTCCTTTAACCAAAGCCACCAACCTAAACCCTAAAACCTAAACCCGCGGGCATTGAGGTCTGGCCTCCAAGCGTGCGCTTGCCGGTAGGACCCTCGTGGGGACCTCCGAAAACAACACGGAAACGCGTGGGACATCAGGCGGTTTAGGGTTTAGGGTCGTCTTACTCGGAGATTACGGGACACTTCCTAAAACCTAAAACCCCATATAAACCCAAAAGCCTACCTTAAACTACCATAACGTACTTTTTGTAGGTTCTTACGATAAATCCTAATATGGATTTTATAGGGACCCTACAAGAAAGTAGGTTTTGCTGGGTGAAGGTTTTCCCCAAAACCCAAACCCCTTTTGAGGGTTTGGGCACGGGAGCTTCCTCAGTACACAGGGAGATAACTTTTCCAGCTTTCATAAACATAGAAACGGGTGTTTCCGAAAATAAGGGACCCTAATATAGTACCCTAAGCAGTAGGATCGTATTGATAAGGACCCCATTATAGGGTACACGTCATTTTTGGAAACTCCCAAATCGTGCCAACTTTAGATCATCCCCAACAGCGATCTACGTGAATTAAAGACGGTTCTTGTTGAGGTTGCATAGGATTCTAAAGGGGTCTGGGGTTCTGAGGGCCTTAAGGACGAAAAGAACCCTAAAAAGTAGAGGCTCTATACCCTTATACTACGATTTCCTATATGGTGTCTGAACCTTAAGCCCTTTTAGGGCTCTTGTCGTCCTTAAGGTATGCTCTAGTATTTCCCAAAAGCATTCGTTCAACTATTGAGGCCGCTTTATGGATTTGGTGGTGTTTTTGTTCATAGAGGCTTGGCATGTCTTGGAAAGGCCTGAACTTTCTAGGGTTTGATGGTTGCTTTTGAAGGTATTTCGGGTCCTTAACAAATTCAAGCCGTGTTTGGGGTTGGGGCCTAGGGTATTGTAGCGTTCACGGGCTAGCGGTATTCAGTTCGTGGCAGTATGGTGGATCTTCTGTGTTTCAATGCCTTCTGGAAACCTCGCTCCATTCTGTTGGCGGATCCACTATCCTTCAGGACGAAAAGAACCTTCAAAGTAGGGGCCCTATACCCTTGTGCTATGAATTCCTGTATGGTGTATGAACCTTAAGCCCGTTTAGGCTTCTTTTAGTGCTTAAGGCTTTAATGACTGTACGCGACGATTCCGAAACCTAAAAACTTACATCCGCAATAAGCCGTACAGTCCAGACGCTGAGCCCGACCCGCTCAATCCCTAAGCCTGGAAACCCTAAACCCCTAAACCCTAAACCCCAAACCCTAAACCCTAAACCCTAAGTTCTGATCTTGCGAGCCAGAAACCGAAAGGCCCGGCCCTGAAGATAGCTGCGGTTTAGGGTTTAGCGTTTAGGGTTTAGGGTTTAGGATTGGGGTTTGGGGTTTAGGGTTTAGGGTTTAGGATTAGGGTTTAGGGTTTAGGGTGCCATGAAGATTTTTCATGCTTTCAAAAACCCTCGTAAGACTAACAATGTCTCAGAGTCCTGAACGCCCAATCATTAGACCCTAACCCCTACGTAAGGGCTCAAGAGGTTGAGTGAGTAGGGCTTTTTAATAGTTGGTGATATGACTGCCCTAAGTAGAGTGATCCTAATGATAGCCTTACTTTTAAGTTTACTAGCTCTTTAAGCAACAGTAGCTCAAAACTCTGAACACCGCAGCAATAAACCCCCCTAAACCCTAAACCGCAAACACCCGAAAGCCTTGCCTGGCAAGGAAGCGGTCGGTGCGACACGGAAACTGACGGGCTTCTCCTGCCCCTTCTCCTGAAGAAGCCCTGGGATTGAAGATTCTTGTTAGAGTTTAGTCTAGGACATTTTCAGGCAGGTAGTTACCTTTATAGGAGCCTTATAGAAGCTCTATGTACCTTATAGAAGCCTTATACAAGCCCTACATACCCTAAACTCCCCACCTTTGGTTTCCTTTAATTAGGGTTTAGGGGCTTTAGGGTTCCATTGGGTGTTGGGTTCAGGGCTTAGGCTTTTAGGGTTTGTGTATGCTGGGTACCGGTGTTTGGAATCCTTCTCGAGCTTGCTCTATTGTTGCTTAATATCGAGCCCTAACCAGAATACCTTTGGGGCTGTTGGAATCGACACCTCGTGTTGGGTTTAGGCTTAAAGGTGCTACAGCTAAATCGCAAGCCGTAAACCCCAAACCCTACGCCTTCACCCTGAAACCCCAAGCCCTAAACCCCAAACCCTAAATAAAGATCTTGGGTTAAGAGTGTCTTGTCTGAGTCAGGTAAAATAGGTCTGCGGTTCCGGGCTCCTTTAAAGGTTCTATGAAGGTTTCACAAGGGTTCTATTAGGGTTTAGGGTTTATACAACGTGGAATATAGAAGCCTTAGTTTGTACTATTCCTTAGGGCTCCTGATTTTGATTTTGGTATGATGTAGCCCAAATCCCTATTCCGGTTATTCAGGCCCTATATTATGCTGGAATGGTTCTTGTGGTGCATAAGGGTTTTCGGGAGACTTTCTTGACAGGGGCATTAGGGTTTCGTGCCTTCCGGGCCTAAGGTTGAACTCCAGAACCTAACCCCGCGACAGGGCTCCCTGGATTGAGGGCTTGGGAGAGCGGGGGGAGCTGTGGGATTTAATCCAGGCGCCCGTCCCAAAAACCCTAAACCCTAAACCCCAAGCCCTAAACCCCGATCCCTAAACCCAAAGCCCTCAACCCTAAACCCAAAACCCTAAACCCTAAGACCCTAAACCGAAAGCCCTTAACCCTGAAGCCGGAGACTCGAATATTTTCACTTACGATCTTCCCGAGATCCAGGCCCAGGAGCAGAACGTGCACAGACAGCGCGGTCTGCAAGAGACGGTTTACGGTTTAGGGTTTCTGAGTTTAGGGGTTTAGGGTTTTAGGGTTTAGTGGTGGGAGTGACGCGAGAATGGTGAATGACAAGAAGAGGATGATAGTGCTGGTGACAGTGATGTTGCTGAGGGTCAGGAAGATGTTGTTGATGGTGGTGATGATGATTATGATGCTGATGGTATGTAGGATCGATGGTCTAGGGTGATAGCGATAGTTATGATGCAGCAAAACTGTAGCTGAAAACTCCGAAATCCTTTAGGGACAAACCTCGAGACCATCGAGCACTGCCAGGCTACCGCTACGGGCTGCCCAATTTCAGTGAGGTGGACGGCGGCAAGGCGAGAAAACATATCTTCCCTTAGGGTCCTCCAAGGTACGGTTGGAATCGAGTTGCTTTGTGTTCTACTACTACCACTACTACTACTACTACTACTACTACTACTACTACCACTACTACTACTACTACTGCTACTACTACTACTACTACTACTACTACTACTACTACTACTACTACTGTTGCTGCTACTACTCTGACAACTACGGCGAGGAGTACGACCACAACTGCTATCCTGCAACTGTTGCAGGCTGCAGCACTGAGCAGAGAGATCGGCATACACTTATGTTTTGTTTTGCATGTTCAGCAGGGGTTATTCTGGCAGCAAAAGTATGAGCCAACATTTTAGTGACAATGTTCACTTGAAGTCTATGGACAGTGGTTCTTGGTGTCCTGGCAGAGGCCAAAAACCAATCAAACGAAGCCATTGTGCAATCCTGTCGATTCGGCGATTCGATTCAGACGGCCACTTGTCAAGAAGTTGCTGTCGGTGTTGTGTTTGCGCATGACGGCAGACGGACTTCCCTAAACCGCACGGGGAACAGCGGGCCTGACATTTGGCATTTTGAGTATACAATATCATTGTAGCTCAAAATCCCTTATTATTGATGGCTGATGAAGTCCCCCATATACTAGCCCCATGCGTCCCCCATTAACCCCTATAAACACCCTAAACCCTAAACCCATACTTTGGCCATTGGCTGATTCGGAGCCGGAGTCTTCGCCATGTCGCTGACGCTAGAGGTAAGCCTTTTAAGTGGCAAGACAGTGGCACTGAAGACCCACGAGGAGGAATCTGCGGAATCGCTGAGGCTGCGTGCACAGAGAGGCCTGGGAGTTGGGAGAGGTCGACTCTTGGACTGCAGCGGAAGCGTTCTTGATGGAGGGGCACCCTTGAAGAAGGCCAGGCTGCAGTATGTGGAGCCGCTAACGTTGCAGGTTGGAAGAATCCGAATACATGGCGGAAGGGCGGCCTTTGCTGCGATTTTGGGGGATGACTCCGCCGTGACCTGGGGCGCTAGGGTCTTCGGTGGGGACAGCAGGGAGGTGCGAGATCAACTGAAGAGTGTGCAGCAGGTTCAAGCAACCCACAATGCCTTCGCTGCGATCCTTGCTGATGGCTCAGTTGTGACATGGGGGCATGATGGCTTCGGTGGCGACAGCAGTGCTTTGCAAGATCAGCTGAAGAATGTGCAGCAGATTCAAGCAACTAGCAGCGCATTTGCTGCGATTCTGGGGGATGGCTCCATCGTGACCTGGGGTGCTAAGGAAATAGGTGGGGACAGTAGTGCCGCACAAGATCAACTGAAGAATGTGCAGCAGATTCAAGCAACCGCCAATGCCTTTGCTGCGCTCCTTGTTGATGGCTCCGTTGTGACCTGGGGCGCTGAGGTCTTCGGTGGGGACAGCAGCGAGGTGCGAGATCAACTACAGAATGTGCAACAAATTCAAGCAACCCACAATACCTTTGCTGCCATCCTTGGTGATGGCTCTGTCGTGACCTGGGGCCCAGCCAGGTGTGGCGGTGACAGCAGTGCTGTCCGAGGTCGTCTGAGAAATGTGCAGCAGATTCAAGCAACCAATGCTGCCTTTGCCGCGATTCTTGCTGATGGCTCAGTTGTGACATGGGGGCATGATGGCTTCGGTGGCGACAGCACTTCTGTGCAAGAACAGCTGCAGAATGTGCAGCAGATTCAATCTACCGACCATGCCTTTGCCGCGCTCCTTCTTGATGGCTCCGTCGTAACCTGGGGCCCAGCCCGCTGTGGTGGTGACAGCAGTGCCGTCCAACATCAGCTGAAGCATGTGCAGCAGATTCAGGCAACAGCCAATGCCTTTGCTGCGCTCCTTCTTGATGGCTCCGTCGTGACCTGGGGCGCTGAGGTCTTCGGTGGGGACAGCAGTGGGGTGCGAGATCAGCTGAAGACTGTGCAGCAGATTCAAGCAACCGCCAATGCCTTTGCTGCGCTCCTTGTTGATGGCTCCGTTGTGACCTGGGGCCATGCTGGCTGGGGGGGTGACAGCAGTCGCGTCCGACATCAACTACAGAATGTGCAGCAAATTCAAGCAGCCCGCAATGCCTTTGCTGCGATTCTGGGGGACGGCTCCATCGTGACCTGGGGCCCTTCTGTCTCCGGTGATGACACAGTGCCGTTCAAGTTTTTTTGAGAAGCAGGTATGCGTAGCAAACAAAAGAATGCGACACAGGTTGGTGGATGGCTTCTGTGTTCGTGGGACATATATTGTTTGCCTTGGTGGTCAGTACAGTCCCTAGCCTCAGCCAAGTACTAAATACCTACCTTAAACGACCAAAGCCTACTTTTTGGTAGGGTCCCGATAAATCCAAGATAGGGTTTATAATATCAACCTAAGCTATGGTCGCCTAAGGTATGATCTGACCTTAAGCTCCTTGGCTTCTGACAATGTTTCAAACGATATCGGAAAGCCAGTTTTGGGATTACCGTTTAACAGCAGTAGACTACGCTTAGACGCCAGTGGGAGAATTTTAGGTTTTTTGGCCATAAATACATAAACGATATATGTTATTATTATTTGGTCTATCTTAGAATAGAAAGTTTGGACTTTTTTGGGCCCGCTTGCTGAAGAAAAGAGTCACGGCAAACGTGGACCCCCGATGACTTAAAGGCCGTCATATAATCAAGACTGCAAGAGGGGTCCCACTAACTTGGTTGTGCCCGTAGTAAACAAAGAGACCCCTAAACCTAAACCCCCAGCAGGCGTATAAAGCCTATAAGCCCTATGGCCGCGGGTCCTGACTTACATAAGCCCGAAAAAGCCGATAAACCCTACAAGCCCTACAAGCTCCATACGCCCTATACTACTCAGGTATCTTCAAACAAGTCATGTCTAACTTAAGCTATTCTTCGTAGCTCCTAAGGTTTAGGGTTTAGGGTTTTAGGTTTAGGGTTTAGGGGTTAGGGTTTCTGGTTTAGGGTTTAGGGTTCAAGGTGTCGGTTTGGGGTGCAGAGTTTGGGGTCTAGGGTTCAGGGTTTTAGGCAAACCCCGAACCCCCGTAAGCCCTACCTTACAGCCTTAAACGACCAAAGCCCACTTTTTTGGAGGGCACCTAGAAGTTTTATAACAAGAACGTACCAACAAATAGGTTTTGGTACGTAAACCTGA
>CAJNDV010010968.1:11247-48271 GCA_905221635.1 Symbiodinium sp. CCMP2456
AGGGTTTAGGGTTTAGGCATATAGGACCTATATGCCTAAACCCTAAACCCTACATCGTTTTTGATTAGGGGTTTGGGGGTTTCGCGGGGGGTTGGGGTTTTGGGTTTACTGCAGCGTTTGGGGTTTGGGGTTACGGCTTTTCAAGACGGAGGTGCTTTGGCAACCGGGGTTTGGGGTAGGGATGAATAGTCGGGACTCCTGCATCCATGTCAGGGCTTTTTGGGGCTTATGCTTTCAGGTTTTAGTCATGGTCTTGGGGGACTCTTGGGGCCTAAAGGTTTATAGGGTACAGATCAAAAGATACCAACATCTGTTTATAACACATGTTTTTCGTATGGATTACGCAAGCTACCCGCCATGGGGACCCCATTACGGAATCCCGAGCCCAAGGGGCCCGGTACCCAAGCCACACAAGCCAACCAGATAGCGTACCGCGTACAGCGAGATTAATAAGTGCTAGCCATCATTTTTGGCATTGGTTCTACTACTTGAAAGAAGAGCACCGAAGACCACCAGCAAAAATGGAGAATAACGGTGGCGTCCCAACCCAGGTAACCTTTTCATTCGCGTCTTGCAAACGCTGTGCGGAATTTGGAGACCGTCCCGGTTTGGGCCAGCTGTGGACTCTCAGACACGCGCTGTTGCATCCGGATAAGCTGCTCGACTAGGTCCAGATGTTTCGAGGCTTCAGGATGTACCCATAGGCCCCATAGTAGTCCCTTTTTGGGGTTACCTTATAGGATTCTATATATGAACCCCAAAAAGGAGCTACTTCAGGGCCTATGGGTATATGCGTGTTGGGGACTCTTGAGCTTGAGCTTCGGTCTGGGAGTTGGGAAAACCATAGGCCCTAAAGTAGTTCCTTTTGGGTTTAGGGTTTAGGGTTTAGGTTCTAGGGTGGGAAAAAAGTAGTTCCTTTTGGGGGTTCTTTTTATAGACTCCTATAATAAGGTAACCCCAAAAACGAACTACTATGAGGCCTATGGGAAGACTCACAAAGCATTCCATGCTAGTGGCCGGGCCCAGAGGTCTAGTCCTGGAGCTGAGAGTGTCAGGTATGGCATTGAGGCGAAGCACAACCTGACGGATTTCTTCAACACGCGTTTTACCTACAGCTTCAACTCGGGTAATCCTTCCGCCGAAATCCAGGAGACAGGGTCCTAAAAGCCACCAAAGAGCAGACCGTCACTTTGGTGCTGCCCGCGGTAGGGTTTCAGGCTCCGGAATTGTTGAGAAGGAGTCCTTGGGGTCTCCTTGGATTTAGGGTTTAGGGTTTAGGGTTTAGGGTTTAGGGTTTAGGGTTTAGCGCAGCTCAACTTGAGGTTCCCCGAATTGCCGGCTTTGGGTTCTGGAATTCAAGAACAACACGAAGTTCAGGTCAGAGTGGTCGGTGCGTTTCGGGTTACAATCCATAGGAGCTCTTCCTCAAGTACTACGAGGAAATTTTCCCTCACACGCCCATCTTCGTCGCGGAGTATCATAATCCGGGAAATCCCAACTTGCAGGGGGACTTGGAAGACATCTTGTCCGCTGCTGCAGCCGGTCTCTTGTTAAGTAGATTGTTTGTGTTACCCATGCCAGAGAGCAAGTCTTTCTCGATATTTTTGGTGTCGAAATTCAGACTATAACTTCCTTGACAACAACCCAGGCGAACTCCTCTCTGCTACTCGGAATCAGCTTTTTCGAGTTTCAGAACCGGTATGATCAAGCCGGCCACTTGGTCTGGGGAATGTTCGATCCACAGAAGGACCCGCCGCCCCACTCTCTCCCCAAATCCTCATTCTCCTTGAACTTCGGGCTTAGTCCATAAACCCTGAACTAATATAGCTTGATAGTTAGAAGAGGGTTTCGGGCCCATTATACGATACCATAATGATAATAAGGAACCACCAAAATAGTATAGGTATTTATTCAGGCCCCTACATTACGTGCTTGGGCCTTGAGGTATAGAGGCCTTTGTTGCATGGCATAGCTTCGGCCTCGGGGTTCGCTTTGAGGCTTTCTGGACTTGTTGCGCAAGTCCGGATCCGGGCTGTTTTACGACAATTCGGAGGCTATGTCCCTAGACCTCCAATTACCCAAATAATAGGCTACTGTGGCACATAATACTCTAAACCCTAAACCTATATATTCATGGTTTCTATTTGGGTAGCTGGAGTCCGAGGGTTATGCAGTATATCTGGATGGACAACCGACTCATCAACCCCAGTATGGAACCCCAGGAGGTCACAACAGGGTCTGACTTGGCACAGCACCTGTTGATTAAAACAATAGAGTACCATACAAAAATAACATATATAATGACACCCCCCCCAAGCCCTGTTCTAGTGGCACAAATGTTAATGTCACGCAACATGAAACATAGACCCTGCCTGCCGAGCCGCACATTGAAACAGCCTACAGTACTCCAAGAGTTTTGGGCCGTGGGTTTATTTGGGGTTTAGGTTGGGGTTTGGGGGGTTCAGGGTGTTGAATTCTTCACGCGTTTCTCATCAGGCCTTCAGATTTACAGTGCAAATCGGGCAAACTTCAGCCTGGATGTATGTTTCGCTCCTTCTTGCCCGGACTACCGTAGGACGGAACAGGTATGATCAGGTAATGGCATCGTTACTAAGTCTTTCCGTCTGAACATTGCAGGATCCGGGCAGCAAGCATCGACTGAAGTTTGAAGAGTTCGAAGCTGCCGTCCCATGCCTCAGCCCTATCTTTGATGCCGGAGTTCGAACCATTGCCGAGCAGCTTGTTGCAGCGTCCTGGATGCACTTAAGCACCAGTTAGCTTGGGCTTCATCCTGGTCTCAGCGCGGGGCTCATCATGGCTCATCTGAAAGGAGAATTGAACGAGGAGGTTCGGGGGCATACTCCCGGACATGCGTGGGTCCGTACACAGATCAGCCACGTGCCTAGAAACGTACAACGCAACATGAAATAGAATTCATGCAGTTTACCGTTTGACGTACACGGCACCACGTGGTCATGCAGATGGTTAGTCGCATGCCACCACAGCATTATTGCAATCGAACAGAAGAACGAAGCCCTGATATTGCTCTGGTCCGCAGACCTTAAAGTTCACTTGCTGACCAAATCGCTACAATCTTCGACACCTTTAATCAAGGCCTTTGTGTGCTCTTCCGTGAAGACCTTCGAAGCAGGCAAACACCTCCTCCCCCCCCCCGAGGTTTCATCCCTGGGAGCCCCTGAAGCTCTTCAAGCCGGCCGCCCCAAAGCCCAACTCAATCCCTAATGTAGGGGCCTGAAAATTTAGAACTACAATCACAATAAGGAGCCCCGTAGCCCCCATATTATTATATGGGCCCTATATTCAGCACACCCACAAGCCTTCACGCTGGAACCCCAAGAGCCCAAACCATGAAAAGCCTCAGATTCTTGAGCACTCATAAGAGTAATTCGGCCCAAAACCCCGAAGCCACAGCCCCACACCCCTAAACGCAACCCTATCAACCCTAACCCGGAGCCTTAAAGAAAACCCAGGCCCTGCAATGGGCCTCCTCCTAGCTAGATGGGAGGTGAAAAGCTAGCCCTGCAGCCCTTAACCCCGACTGGAAGGCCCCGGCGCCAAGGCCTATGATCCTAATCATTAACCAGACCCCCCAAACAAACAGAACGTTTACAACTACAACCCTGGGCGTATAGGCCAAAATCCTCTGCTGGAACCTTCATAATATAATATAGGGGCCTTCGTACTTCGAACAGTGTTTTGAGGGCTCCTTACTACAATTATAGCATAAATACCCCCAAACCCTATTCTAATTATCAAGGCCCTTACATTAGTCCTCATGTCCCCCGCAGCCCAGGCGTACGGAGGACCTGGGATCACTCCCACGCGACTCTGTTTGCCCAGCCCGCAGGAGGTGGTCGTGAGCGAGCATGGCTTCCACCAGATGGCAGGGGCTTTTAGGGATTTTAGGGCTTGATATAGGGTTTAGGGTTTAGTTTCGGGCTCAATATATAGGGTTTAGGGCTTGATATAGGGCTTAGGGTTTAATATAGGATCTTGGTTGCATGAGGGTTTACAGAGCCTTTTTTTGAAGGCTTCAGGAAGCGTGGCAGCCTGGGCTGCGGGTTTAGGGCTTCAGGGTTTTGGGGCTTGGGCTTTCAGTGATCTCAACTTCTCACGGGTTATTATTACGAGTAGAAGTGCCAAGATGAAACAGATGCTGTGGAAGGCGACGAGGCTTGCGATACTTGCAACTAGCCTAACTTGCATAGGAATGGAGGATAGTTCTTATTGAACCCTTCTCTTTGTGTCTAGGCTTACCTATATGCTTCGGGGTTGTGAACTCTTCAGCAATGTAGTCCATCAGGTGGGCTTGAACAACATCACAGCGATGCAGCAGTTCGTGAAGCGCGTCGTGGAGAAGTTAGGTGGCTTTGTACCGTATGTCGTTCCTAAGGAGTTTGCTGAGCTGTTCCTGCATCCTCAGACAAGCTACAGCGACTTAGAGGCTATGTTGGTTGGGCATCCGCAATGGGCCAGATGGGATATGTTCTCTGCATGCACGGTGGACCGCACAGCACTGGAATCCACTTTGGGTGGTAAGATTGGCTACATTTGCGGGCAGGGCTATGCGGACTGCTCTAAGATTCCTGATGTCTGCAAGAAAGACGTTTGGGATACAGCTTCGTGGGTTTTCGGCTCCCATTTCAGGGAGTTCCTCTATGCCAGGGACGAGACACCAAAGCCGCTGCGTCATTGCTACCTGGATGGGGCGGCAGAGTTCGTAAGGTCAAGTATATGGAAGAAGTCGACCTTGAGGCACGAATGCGTTGTGCCGATGGGGTGGACTGACCCTAACAAAGTCTTCATCACACAGAATGGCTTTTACCATATTTGGAGCGACCATGACCCGGTGGCGATGTCTATTTTCATCCAGCGGGCGGTCGAGCACACCGGTGGTAAGGTGACTGGGCCGAGTTTGACGAAAGTCGTGTTTGACAAGATCACACAGCTATGACTATAACCCAAATTAAAACACAACTTTCAACTTGTTGTGCCTCGATTAAAGAGCCCTTACAGAATCTGTTCAGGGAACCCCTACAGAATCCCTGCAAGCAAACTAGAGTGTCGCAGGTGCTCAGCCGCGTGCCCAGGCGCTTTGTGCGGCAAATGCTTGGTTTGGAAGCCAGCTTCAAGAGCTTGCAGGCAACTTGGATTTAGAATGATTAAGATGAAGAGTTTAGGGGTAAGACGGTTAGGGCATTGCAGTCCCTGCTCAAAAAGGGATAAGACGGTGCATGCATTGAGTCGTATAGCATCTGGCGTTATAGAGCCTTCAGGCAACTTAGGTTGACAAGGATTTTGTGGTGTTGGTAGCTGTTTGGGTTACAAAGCCTTCAGGCAACCTGGCTTTGTCGGGCATTGTAGGGGTCTACATACGGTTTCTACAGGCTGTTTGTTAGATTTTGGTGTGGGTTTTACAGATCCTTTGTGGCATTTGGGTTTGCCCCTGTATTATGCAGAGTTTGTATCGTGTTGGGTTCAGGGGCATAGATGTTTCAGGCAACTTTCTCAGGTTTTCCATTCTGGTTGTATAGGGTTTTATGTCATGGCTAGTTTTGGGCTTCATAGCGGTTTATAGGTGCCCGAAGGGCAGCTTACTTTGGGTTTTGATGCAGGCTTGCAGAGTTTCTCCGGGTTGCTTTGTAGTTGCTTCAGGCGACGTAGTGCGGCTTAGCGCGTCGGAGCTTTGGCCGTTTGAGGTTTTCCAAGTTTCTGTGTCTCGCCTCGCAACTTACTGGCTTCTGAAGCTGTTTCTACAGAACTGCATACCGTAGTGGTTTCAGGAAGTATCAGTTTGGTATTTTATGTCGGGTTTGCATGGCTGTGGGGTCTGAAATGGCAGTTGCACTTCGTAGGATGTTATGGGGTCTAAGACGGCTGCTGTGGTGTACGCGGGCTTACCAGGCTTGGCATACCTCCAACCCCAACAACCCAACCCTAAACCCTAAACCCCTCAGCATGAGGAGCCTTGCCTGCGTGTGCGAGAGTGGAGTCGAAACAAGCCCAAAGCCTTCCCTTAAAACCCTACAAGGGAGAACCCTAAACCCCAAACCCTAAACCCTAGCCAGGCGGGAGGGAAAAAATAAGGGATCTCTTCAATGCCGGGCTTTTCCGACACGTGAGGCAAAGCTCGCTCGCCGACCAACCTGGGTCTCTCCGGCTGGTTGGAAAATATGAATATGAATGTATATAGCATATGTGTTATATGCATTTCAGGCACGTATTGAGGGTTTACATGTTCAGGGGCCCTTATAGTTATAGGCTCCGATTACTCATCGGGGTGTTTTGCTTTTGGGGTTCCGGGTGTAGGGGTCTCAAGTTTCGGGTTTGGCTGCGCCTGGATTGTCCCGAACTTTAACTTTAACTCCAATGTCATGTCCTGAAGCGCCTAAACCCTAAACCCTAAACCCTAAACCCTAAACCTTAACCGTCCCCAAAGCTTAAGCGGGTTGCTGACCAAGGCTTTTTGGCCTGCTGAGGCTGCTTCTTGGACTTGCTGAAGTCTTCAGGTGTGCCAGAGTTTGCGAAGCGTTGTGGTTTCGGCTTGTGGGCCTTTGGGTTTTATGTTTACTTTGAGACTGTCTGAGGTTTTGGAGTGTTTGTATGCATCCTGTGTTGTCTTCCCTTCTCATCCGCTACCCAGGCATGCGTACCCGACAAGGCAGCAAAAGCCCGCGATGTGGGCGCTGCCATCGGCGAGGTCTGCAGCAAGGCCAGAATCTCGTGAATACTGCCCTTGCAGACTCCTGACGCATTTTACTGTCGGGAATTAGTTGCAGCATTCAGGGTTGCAGCTGAGGTTACTGAATTTGGTGCGGACTCTATATAGACCGCCTCCAGCTCCATAAACCAAGCCCTAAGCTCGAACGCCAGAGTCCCAAACCTTCTTAACCTGCCGAATTTGCTTTCGGGCTTGCCATGTGGGAACCATAAAAACGCCCCCCGGTCTGGAAACGTGCCAATATGTCACGTCCCTTATGGCCCCTGCATCGTTGCAGTAGAATCATTAGAGCATGCCCCTACCTCAAGAGTTTTCTCGACATTCTTTCGTGTCGAACTGCTGCAAGCCCGAAAAACACCAACAAGGGCAAACATGGGACTTCTGTGACCGTTATCATAGCAATCGCAACAACAAGAAGCGAGGACTGCCCTAAGCCCTCAACCCCTCAACCGCTTATAGAAAGCAGGGCATCTTCAATTGCGGCGAAATCCCGGAGACGTGCAAGGGCAGCGTTTGGGACACAGCGGCCTTCGCCTTCGGATCCTACTACAAAGTATCCTGGCACCCAATCCATGCGAAAGGTCCCGGGTTTCAGTTTCCGTGAGTTTCATACAGCCCGGTCGAGGAGGCGACTCGCAAAAAAAGAAGCATGGTCCGCCCTACATATATAGATTACAGATCAATGTGTGGTTTCAACTGTTGTTCAGTTTTCAATCTTTCACGATCCGAACGCAAGATGGTATCGTCTCATATGCCCGAGCAGCCCGAAGAACCTACACTTGTTGTGTTGGCCCTGCACTACGCGTGATTTTGTTTCGAGTGGAGGCTTCTGTCTTGCGGGAGTCGAAGCATGTCTGAATGAGTTCCTCATTGCCGCCGGGTCCATGAAGCTACATAGGCATAAGTATATAACTACTACATGTAGCAACATGGAAAGGTTTTGGGTTTCAGAACAGTTTGCACACGGCTTGTCGGCATGCCGTAGGCCCTACCGACGTTTACACACGCGAAAGACACCAGCATCTACATAATCTTGGGCCTTTTCTCGTGGTTTTGCCTTGTTCTTGCAACTGGGTTTGTCGTGCGGTCCTTCTTCTGGCTAGGGTTCACAGGGCCGGTTACAGCTACAGCGAGCACTACATAAGACATAAGTTGCCCAAAAGATCCGATAGGAGCTGCCTGGACACCAAAGTTGCTGAAACTGCCAGTGGTAAGTGGTAACATTGTAGAAAATTGTGCTTTACATCCTCAAACCTCCGGCGGCACGCTCAGACCTCACTTGAAGGTTCGGGTAACGTATGGCCTTGTTGCAGCGCACTTAGAACTTAGAGCCCAACGATACCTAAGGGACACATAGCTGGGTTACGGGCACGAACAATAGTAGGTGAAAGCACTTACAGCCAAAGTGTCAACTAAGCCCTAAAGCTCCACGGCAGGAAACCTTGCCTGATACTTCGGACCCACGTTTAGAAGCCTTAAGGCCCTGCGCCAGCGCTCGGACAAAGCAGATCCGCTCTACGACTGTGCCTACGTCCTTCTTAGGTACTGCTTTTCACGCTCAAGAGTTGTTGGCTGTCAGAGTGTTATGGGTGAGGCTAGGATTTGGCCTTTAGAGTCTATAAGGGTTGAAGTTGAGAAGTTGAAGATGCTTTAGATATGTAGCTATATATCTTATGTGAAGTGAAGTGAGTTGCAAGCCTGGCATCCAGGTGAGTTCACTGGCAAGGGGGTCTTTGCAAGCCCCCAGTTGTACAGCACGTTCAATTTGACCAAGTCGTGCATTGTCTCTGCACCGACGAGTGCTGACACCAATTACAACTAATCACCAGCCAGATGTGGCAGACAGATGACGTGTGACGAGAAGTGTCGCAAGGAGACGCGATCGAAAAGCGCTGGAACGTCTGTCTATCCTCGCACACATCCCTCTCAGTGGGTTCGTCATGGCCTCTGCTCTAGACAAGAGCGTGTCTCCACTGCTGTCCATGCACACGTCAGCATTCTGATCAACTAGAGCACTCGTATTCTTACTATTGTTCTCCTTCATGTTTCTCTGTTGTGTGCGGGTTAGATGCGGTGACGCGCTTAGAAGGCTTCCGCTCGTGTGGCTGAAAGACAGGAGCACCTCAGGTGGTTCGTCGGCTCGGACTCCTCACTGCTGTGCATATCTGCGTCGCAGAACCTGTATCGGCCTTATCGCAATCTTGGTCATCCTCCCTCCGTATGTGTACCATCATTAGCCGCACCATGATCGATGCCATCAGCCTCGTCACCCTTGTCCTTATCGTCTTCGTCCCCGTCATCTTCAATAGGGTCACCTTACTGTTCACTGGCCCCATCCTCTGAATCCTTGTCCTCCTCCTCCTCGTTGTCATCATCACCACCGTCGTCGTGTTCAGCATCCTCACCCCGTCATAGTCCTCATCTTCATTCTCCTTAGCATCAACACCACCCCACTTCATCATGACTACGCTCACTCTTAGGGCTGATGTTCCTGAGGAGCCTAACGACATCGGTCATGCTTGTGGATGCCGCTGTTGAATCCAGGGTTTGGGTTTTTGATGCTCAGCTTCATTTTCCGATCGCCTACGCCTGAAACTTAGACATGCACCGGGTCTGGCACAGGGCGCTCCATTTCGCAATCTGGCTATCATCTACGAGCATCCCCGGCGAGGAGAACCTCTACTGCGAGGAGCGGCCCTTGGAGTTTGTGATGTCGAGCAAGATTCCCAGCCTTCTAAGTCTTAAACTCTCAAGGCTTCGGAGCCCGAAACCTTTAGCCTGCAGGCAGAGACATGTGAGGCATCAACAGGGATTCAGGGTTTAAGGCCTAGTCACCAGAGACCTACCCTAACCCCCCAGGTACCTACTATATAGGGTACTAGAGCCCCTAGGGCCCTAGAAAGTAGGTACCTGGAGGGTTTGGGGCCTTTTGTCACCCAGAGACCCGCAGAGGTGGAGGAGCCTGGCCCTCCTAGCAGAATACGCTGCGACCAGATTGCAGTACCCATAGGCCCCATAGTACCTGTAGTCTCCATTGTAGTTCCTTTTTGGGGATACCTTATAAAATCCTTAATATATAATTGGTTAAACCAAAAAAAGGAACTACAATGGAGACTATCGGTAGTTCCTTTTTGGGGCTACCTTATAGGATTCTTTATATATGAGCCCCAAAAAAGAACTACTATGGGGCCTATGGGTAATGCCCCCAACGCTCGTCAGAAGCACAAAGCAGTCGTGCCTGTGGGCCTGACGAGATACAACAAAGCTAGTATCGGTTTGGGGTTC
This sequence comes from Symbiodinium sp. CCMP2456, assembly GCA_905221635.1. Taxonomy (NCBI): domain Eukaryota; class Dinophyceae; order Suessiales; family Symbiodiniaceae; genus Symbiodinium; species Symbiodinium sp. CCMP2456. The sequence goes on from CAJNDV010010968.1 coordinate 21,275, forward strand.
GCTGCTTAGCGCACGAACTGAAGATGTGACAGGACGTCAAGATTCTGCTGCCGCTCGGTTTGGTCTGAAGGGCAGAGGTTTTAGGGTCGTCTACACAGGAGCTATCGGCCTACATACTCTGATGCACCACAGCCACAGTCACCATCACGATGCTCCCTCCAAGTATTACGTAAGACCAGGACGACGACTGCTACTACTACTACTGCTACTACTACTACTACTACTACCACTACTACTACTGCCACCACTTGTTAAAAGTATCATGGCGATGTACAAGCAGAGGTTTGTCTTGGATTGCCCGATTGGAAAGAGGCAACTGTTCGGTTATCGTACGTCTTGCAGCGACAGTTTGCAAACAAGCCAAGTAGCGCCCAAAGTGCAGCCCCCAATACATAGCAAAGCCCCTATCAGACCCTCGGGACACCGAGAAGCTTCACCAAGCTCGTTAATAAGTGTGTCCTAAACCGTTTTTCTCATTCTAAACATGGGCTTGTGGGTTCTCTTGGCCCGTTACAGGACATCTGGCGTTTGCCAGGCATAGAGATGGCTATCCCTGTTTTTCGAGCCGCGTGCCCAAACACTCCGAGATCCCTTCGCCAAGGATCCACGGATTGTAGGGATATGTAGCTCAATCAAGGAAAGCTTGCCGGGAGGAAGGGCTTGTTGGCACGAATCGATAGTGGCAGACCTTATAAGCCCCTCGTTAAGCTTGGTGCTTGGGTGTCGTGAATGCTGATTGATTTTCCAAGGCCCAGAAAGTTGTATGTAAGCTCTGAACCTGTAAAGCACCGAAAAGCGATGTAAAACCCTAAACGGTAAACCGCAGTCCCCGCAGCCATATTGTACATCTTAGCTAGCAAGGAATCGAAAAACTTGACCTCTTCAGGTTGCATAAACGGCTTCAGACAGAGCTTTAATTTACAACCCCTTTATAACTAACCAGGGTTGTGGCTTGATTCACAAAAACGTGCTAAGGTGGGCCAAAGCCGAGCCCAGCTCTTGCGGAATCTACATGCGCAAGAACCAGGCATCGGAATAGTGAGAAGCAGTATTCCTTTGCAGTCCCTCTGCGGTTACGTAAATTATGAGAGTATGCCCTACAGCCCTGGTCTTCTTACTGAGGCTTCGACTTTTCGTGGTGTAGCCTAGACTTAGACTTCTACCCCCCTCAGCTACCTTCTATGGGGACATCATGACGAGTTTGGGCACCCTCCTGGTAAGCTTGTAGTGTTAGGACCATGGATATTGCAATTGTTGCTTCTGTGTGTTCATGTTCGTTTGCAGGTGAGATACATAAATAGATAAATAACATGCATAGAACATACATATAAATATAATTGTAAATATATATATATATATAGATATACATACACACACATATAAATATAAATATAAATATAAATATATATATATATATATATTTCGATGGGGAGACCACATATCCATATATCCATGTGTATGTGTGTGTGTATGTATATATATATATATACGTAGTTATTATGTGAGATGTGGCTTTGCTGCTCGAATCAACCGTATCGTGGTTCTGCTGGGGTCTATATAAGAAACTGGTTCATGAGGAAGACAAGTTACTATAGGGGCCTTAATAATTACCTGTGCTATTTTGGGGTTCCTTATTATACTTATAGTATAAATAATGGCCCCAAAACCCTGTTCTAGTTATTAAGGCAACTACATTAATCTTGTTAGAGGCTCCGGCACAGCTTGGACTAATGCAGTCAAGCCCTTGCAACTCCGCCCACTATGCAGCAGATTAATGGCAGGACTAATCTGGGTATTTTTCGGAAACAGGATCCTCTGAGCACGCGCGAGAGAGAGAGAGAGAGAGAGCGAGCGAGCGAGACAGAGAGTGCCTCATGGGTCCGCGAGTCAGACCTGCACCCGAAGGAAGGAAGGAAGCAAGGAAGGAAGAGACAGAGAGACAAACCCCTTCAGTGCGACAGAAAGAGAGAGGAGGCTTACATAGCCAAGAGGGTGTTGATTGCTTGGAAGCTAGGCTGTGAGGATTTAGGGGTTCCGTTTGAGCTGGGTTTTGGGCTTGGATCCAGGTCCAACATATATACTAGTTTAACTTTAGCCTTATGGTATAGGCACAATCCTCAGGATAGCATGTTGCTTGAAGGGCCCATAGTATAGAACACCCGCTGTGTCGATGGGCTTAGGGCTTGGGGTTGAGCGTGGTGGGCTGAGGGTGGCTTGCGAGGATATTAGTGAGTAGGGAATCTTCAAGTTGCTGTCCGAGGGAGTTGCCCAGCTTCTCGAAGCTTAAAGCCCCTGATCGTACGAAGACGGCCCAAGAAGGCCTCAAAGCCCATCAGAGGCTCATACTCTCTTAGCTGGGCGAGTGGGAACTTTTAATCAAGGCTCAGCAAATAATCCAGAGACTGAACGATGCCGCCTTCTTTGGTGGGTACCCATAGGCCCCATAGTAGTTCCTTTTTGGGATTACCCTAAACCCTAAACCCTAAACCCTAAACCCTAAAGCGTACCCTATAGGAAAATATACTACTATGGGGCCATATGGGTAGAGGCCGTGCGGCTCCCCGCGCTCCACATCGCAGCGGGCCTAGGTCCGCCACCCGTTTGGCTTCCCCAAAGGCTCCATGTACCCAAATAGGAGATACTTTGGCCTTAAAGTAGTCCCTATTTGGGTGCTTTGGGGCCAAAGTATCTACTATTTGGGCACATGGAGCCCTAGGGTTCAGGTTTGCAGGATTTACCCATAAGCCCTAAAGTAGTTCCTTTTTGGGGTTCATATATAGAATCCTATAAGGTAGCCCCAAAAAAGGAGCTACTATGGGGCCTATGGGTAAGGTGTAGGGTTTTTGCTTCGCGTGTTGTGGGCCGGGCTTCCGGGATGTGGAGTGGGTTGCTGAGTTTGGGATGTGTAGGGCTCGCGAGATTTGGGATTGGCAACAGTAGCTTGGATCAGGGCTTTGGGTATTTTGGGGCTCCGGCTTTTCTAGGATTTGGGGCAAGTTGGGGTTTTGGGGCTTCACCGCCCGCCTCGGTCATGGAACTAAGACTTCACCGCGGGTTCTGAAACCCGAAACTCTTTGGGCAGGACTCGGCTTCAGGTGCAAGAGATTTGGGGCTCATGCAAGATCTAAGGTTCAGGGTTCGTGATTCAAGGTTTAGTTTAAGGCTTGTTCGGGTTTGGTGGGAGTTCGGGTTTCAGGTTAGGAGGTAGCGGGTACCTAGCCTTGAGCGTCTCGATGTGCTGCGGGACATCTGGACTGATCAATGTTATAAAATCCCTAAACCCTAAACCCTAAACCCTAAATTAAGGTTAGGAGGTAGGGGTTTGGATCGCGGATCCCCACGGTCCTCACGATGCCCTTGTCATAAGCCTGCAGCCTATAAGCAGCAAGATTCCTTGATTGACACTTCGCGTGGAAGATCTTCCCCCGCCAAAGACGGCGTCACATTCAAAGAACATTCCTTTACACCTACAACGGAAAGTAGGGGATCCTGTATTGCTGGATATTTGGGAAGGTGTCATCGACGCTATGGCAGCCTTGCTGGATGAGCAACAGGGCTTGACTAGCTGCTTCAAGTGCCGAAAATGCCGGGTTCAAGTATAAAGGTTTTGCAAGCTTTTCTAGGATCTACTTTAGCATTGTATCGGGTGCACGTACCTACACAACGTGCTTTGGCCTTCAGGTGCTTTTATAGGGACTTCTTTGCGGTTTGTGGTTGCATAAAGCACTGTGGACCCTAACATTAGCCTTTCATGGCGATTGGGGAGTGTGTGTGTGTGTGTGTGTGTGTGTGTCGCAGGTAGTAGAGACTGGCTGCGCACTGCGTGAGAGTCTATCTCCGATGCACGCCCCTCAAGCCATGCTGTGATCGAGCAGTATCAGTTTCTGGAAGTCGCAGACGAACTGCAAGGTTTCCCGCGGAGAGGGTCCCGGATGAGATAGACAGATATTGCAGCTTGGCACGAAATGTCTCATTTCGAAGAGTTGGTTGTTTGGAGATGACTTAGGGGCAGATGATGTGTCACAATGAAAGCGAAGGCAACGTAACCGGGGATCCCTCACCTGACGCTTGAGCCGGCTTCGTTCGGACGTGTGCTCTAAAACCCGGCAAAAATAGGCCCCATAGTAGTTCCTTTTTGGTGTTACCTTACAGGATTCTATATATGAACCCCAAAAAGTAACTACTTTAGGGCCTATGGGTAAAGTAAGGAGCAGTGCCCCTAAACTTGCCCAGCGGCTCGTCAGTTCGGACAAATTTCCCTGCGGTGCGACTTCCTCAGCTGGCGGCTGGAAAAAACCCTGAACCCTAAACCCTAAACCGTTTTAGGGTTTAGGGTTTAGGGTTGCATAGAGCTCCCAAACCCAATCCTAAGCTAGAGGTACGGTTTTGTGTTAAAGTCATACTACCCTTCCTGTCTTGGCTGGGGAAAGTCGGGGGGAGTCTGAACTTGCTCTTGAAGGAATCCTTCACAAAGACTTTAAAATAGAGCAATGATTGCCCTCCACCAGCACGGGCTGACACAATAGACGGTGGGCTTATAGAATCCATGATCGGGTTAGTTTACACTAGGGCATTTCTGGATTTATGATAGGAACCATGCTCGAAAGTACAGGCTTTACACTACCTCTGACAGGGTTACTGTTGATGGACAAAATCCTGCATGACCCAACTATAGTATAGTACCATAAATCCCATAGTTTTAGGTATAGAAGGTCATGCAGGATTTTGTCCATCAACAGTATTACGAGGGGCATAGAATGGTACAGACCTTTGGAGGCTTCCCCGGCTTCGTGTGTCAAGCAAGCCCTCTTCCGAAGCACCGAAAATCCTGAAGTCAACCCTGGCCGAGTGGCCCTTCAAGAAGCATCATAACAGTTGAGGCGAAGAGCTAGCACAATCTTCAACGCTAAATGGTGGCCGCGGAAACTCAAAACTTGTCAGAATTTGAGGGCTTATAAGGTTCTTGGTGTATATTATGCTAGAAGTACAATAAGGAACCCCAGAATAGTATCGGTAATTATCTTGTCTCCATAGGCTCAAAGCGAGCTTTAGCCAAGGAGTCCGCCAGGGCATCAGGAAAATCACGCTGAAGCCCGAAGCATCGGGTCATACATATAGGGTCCTTAGTTGTTAGAATAGGGTTCCTTTAAAGGGTTACGAAAAGGGTTGTTATAAGGATCCTATAAGGGTTTAGTATAGGAGCCCTAAATGATTTAGAATAGGGCCTATTCTAATTTTTCAAGCCCCTACATTCGTCATCGTGTTTGGGGCAGACGGCCCAGAGTTTGACATTTCCCGCCGGGAGCATGTCGATTACCGTGGAAGTTTCACTGCTCAGTGGCAAGACCGCTACTGTGGAAGCCAGCCTGGACGAACCTGTGAAGACACTGACTCAGCGGGCACAGACCGCACTGGGAGTCGGGCAAGGGCGACTGCTGGACTCCTTGGGAGTTGTTTTGGACGGATACGTGTCCAACATTCAGAGCGGTGATTCTCTGACCCTGCATGTAAACGGAGTGCAAGTTCAGTCTGCTGGCTGTTCATTTGCTGCCATTCTTGGGGATGGATCCGTAGTGACCTGGGGTCTTGCTGACTCTGCTGGCGACAGTCGTGCTGTTCAGGATCAGTTGAAGAATGTGCAGCAGATCCAAGGCTCTGGATACGCTTTTGCTGCCATTCTTGGCAATGGATCCGTGGTGACGTGGGGTCGTGCTGACTGTGGTGGCGACAGTAGTGCTGTACAGGGTCAGTTGCAAAACGTGCAGCAGATCCAAGCCAATAAATACGCTTTTGCTGCCATTCTGGGCAATGGATCCGTTGTGACCTGGGGTGAAGCAGGCTGTGGTGGCGACAGCAGTGCTGTGCAGGGTCAATTGAAGAATGTGTGGCAGATCCAAGCCTCTGGGCATTCTTTTGCCGCAATTCTTGACGACGGATCCGTCGTGACCTGGGGTGATGCTAAATTTGGCGCCGACAGCAGTGCCGTGCAGGATCAGCTGAAGCATGTGACGAAGATCCAAGCCTCAAACAGCGCTTTTGCTGCCATTCTTGGGGATGGATCGGTTGTGACCTGGGGTCATGCTGCCACTGGTGGTGACAGCAGTGCTGTGCAGGGTCAGCTGAAGAATGTGCAGCAGATCCAAGCCTCAAACAGCGCTTTTGCTGCCATTCTTGGGGATGGATCGGTTGTGACATGGGGTTTTGCAGCCGATGGTGGTGACAGTCGTGCTGTGCAGGGTCAGCTGAAGAATGTGCAGCAGATCCAAGCCTCTGGAAAGGCTTTTGCCGCAATTCTTGACGGATCCGTCGTGACGTGGGGAAATGCTGATGGCGGCGGCGACAGTAGTGCTGTACAGGGTCAGTTGCAAAACGTGCAGCAGATCCAAGCATGCCACTCTGCTTTTGCTGCCATTCTGGGCGATGGATCCGTTGTGACCTGGGGTGAGGCCCAGTCGGGTGGCGACAGTAGTGCTGTACAGAGTCAGTTGAAGAATGTGCAGCACATCCAAGCCGCGAGCAGCAATTTTGCTGCCATTCTTGGCGACGGTTCGGTTGTGACCTGGGGCTTTGCTGGCTGGGGTTCGAAGGTTGAGCCACCGACTGCACAAGGTCTGGTTGTACGTCGCTGAGGCTGAGCACCTGCCAAGATGCGGCATCAAAGTGCTGAAGACCGGCTGGCAGCACGTGCAGAGCCCTAATGCCTATATACAGACCCTATACATACACCCTACAAACCCACCCCAAACCCTACAACCTTCCCTAAAACCGTAAGTTCTGAGCCCTGCAACCTTACACCATCAAACTCTCGCTCCAGCCAGGGCGTCTTTACTCTGGCTCGATTGCGTCGAGTTACTGGCTTAGGGCTTAGGATCTTTATAGGGCTCAGGTTTATAGTTTGCACTGCCTAGGGTTTAGTTTTTAAAGTCTAGAGTTTGGAGTTTATGTTGCATTCAGGGTTTAGGCTTCAGGGAACATATCGTTCGAGGTGTTCCACAGAAAAGCCTTCGGGAAATCCACCCACCGGGCTTTGGAAGAGAGAGAGAGAGAGCGATATCACAGTCCCTTCAAAGCCCCATAACACATTGGGGGGCCCATGTGGCCGAGGGGCCTGACCCGTCCCTTATGCCCAGTGGAAGAAACGATATGCTGTCAAGTTCTGCCTCTTCGCCTCCTTCGTATTCTCATTGTATTGATTGTGCTTGTGTCTTGCTATTTCGTCTAGGTATTTTCACTACCTCAGAATCTCTGTTATGATTTATAGTCTACTTCTTATGTGTAAGACCATTCAGAAGTAGAGGTTGTCGTCTTCGTACTGGCATCTTCCTTAGTGGCAGCACCTGCACGTAGTCATGATTCATGAGAATGACCAGCAGTATTCGAGAGTCGCATGTAGGTAGTGACAGAGTGGTGTTTCCCGTGATGTTAGGCATAGCACATACCAAGTCCGGTGCAAATGGTAATTGTAAGTGCCTTTGGCAGATTGTGCTTTTAGAACCTATTCCGCCAAATCAGGTTGAAATTGATGTATGGGACCCTCAAAGGGGGTTTTGGCTTCCCCAGTCCCTCTTCCGAGCTGGGTATAGTTTCGAAGCACCGAGGCATGTGTGGCGACAGACCCTTCTACTGTGCACTGCACGATGCCGTCTTCAACGGCAAAGCACAGGTCGAGAAGATAGGGCCTAGGGCTTAGCATGTAGGGTGTAGGGTTGTAGAACCTAAAGGTTGTTTATGCAAAACAAAATTTGCTTTCGTAATTAGTTGGACTGGTGTTTCGGGACTCTCTTACAACGGTTCGTTCAGTGTTTTATGCGCCTCTATAGACTTTCATATAGGGGGGCTTAGTGCGCGCAACAAAGTTTTAATGTTTTGCTATAGTACAAGTACACTGCCGGGAACTTAGAATTAAATATATGAGCCGCAAATCCTGGTAAACTTGCAATCTTGTCAGCTTGGTCATCTTGCTCGGCAACTGGTCATCTTGGTCATCATGGGGGGAGGGGGCAGGATGACCATGTCATCTTGCAATCTTGGTCATCTCGCCTCACTTGCCCGACTAGTTTACCATTTAGACCAAGATGACAAAGATGACCCCTTGAAGTGGGGCAAGTGGGGCAATAGAAAGTGGGAAAAAGATGACCAAGATTGCAGGCAATCTTGCTCAAACAATTGTTCTAAATCCCCGGCACACCGTACAAGTATGTAGCGCACAAACAACAATATTAACACTATTTCTTTAGACCCCTTAGTAGCCTCAAACTGAAGAAGGGTTGCTTCAATCTTTATCTGCCGTAGTTCATGAAATCTGTGATCTTCACAAAGAAACCTGGATATTAATGTCCTCACTAGGCAGGCCCCCCGTAAACAGAAACTCCTAATGCTAAGAACTGTAGGAATTCCACCACGCCACAAACCCTACAGAACCGAACCCGCAAATCCCTAGAGAGCCTGAGCCCCTAAACCTTGAAGCCTGCTCCGCTGATCTGAACCTCCACACTTCTTGTAAAGCATCCCAAGCCCCCAAACTTTATTGAGATGTACACCAAACCAGCCTTGAACCCTAAACCCTAACCCTAAACCCTAAACCCTAAATCCCAACGTGACTGGCTTGTCCGAGTTGTGAGAGTGTAAACCCTAACGTGAACCCTGATCCCCAAAGCTTATAAACCCAGAGACTCCAAAACCCCTCAATTAAGGAATAGACCTTAAATCATATTAGGGATCCTATTATAATTTCAGGTATATTCCTTAATGAAGGGGTTTTGGAGTCTCTGGGAACCCCATAAGTCCGAAAGCCAGTTCGGCAGGCAGCCGTGTGGCTTCTCGAGCAGAATGCGGACCCTTCCGCCGCCTGCTATCTTCCTTCCTTACCTGTAGTCTCCATTGTAGTTCCTTTTTGGGGGATACCTTATAAAATCCTTAATTTATAATTGGTTAAACCAAAAAAAGGAACTACAGTGGAGATTATAGGTAATGGGGCCAGAGTATCAACATGTCTGGGAGCCTTCACCCGTAATTCGGGCTGGATGACAAGAGTCTTGAGCATCTTGAGACAATCCTAAACCCTAAACCCTAAACCCTAAACCTCCTACCTTACACACTGGTTACGTGGGTTCCTTCTAAGCGGAGACAAGACACCCCTGCTGCGAGGTGTTGGGGATTCGGGGTGTGGGTTTTTGTGAGTTTTAAAGCTTAAAGGTTTGGGGAAAAGTCGTTTAGGGTCTGGGTTTTGTGCGTTTCAGGGTTGGGGGTTTTAGGTTCGGGCCGGATGTCGGAAATCCAGGATTTAGATTTTAAGATTTTGAGTGTGAGGCTTAATTCGGGGTAAACTAGAGGAGTGTTCGCAACTGCGCCTGCGCGGCTAAGTTTCCCGATTTCAGTGGTCAATGTTTAGATCGTAGAGCAACAACAGACTCTCCCTTCCTTGACTCATTGACCACAACCGATGCTTGTACAAGGCCAACACCAGAGATACCGAAACCATTGGTATCGCTTCCAGGTCAAGAATATGGAAGGTTTTACGGCCCTGCACTGGCTGGCCTTGCGTGGCATGGATGAAGATGACGATGTGGAGGTGCGACTGGAATGTCACTATCCCAGCTTTCGTTCAGGCCGCTTGGTGTTGCCGATGCTGCAAACGGCGTTGGCGAACAGATCCCATCGGACAGCCTGACGACTTTTCCGTTGCAGTAGGATCTACAGAGGAAACCGACCCTCAAGAGGGCAAGAGCACCAGCTGAAACTGCCATGTGGGTAGTTTTCTAAATTAGGGTCCCTTTTCAGGTCCCCAAAATAGTACGGCACCCTTATAAACAGCAGCCCAAAAGGGACCCTAATTTAGAGAACTGCCCATGTGCAGGTCGTCGTTCGTTCTTTGGTCCGCGCTCGCGCCGCTGTCGACGAGGGCACAGAGGACGGTAGCGGCCGCCTGTTGCAGGGAGGTTCTGATCTTCATCTTGAGGTTTAGGGTTTAGGGTTTGGGGGTTTAGGGGTTGTAGGGTTTAGGGAGGGAGGTTCTGATCTTCATCTTGGGGTTTATAGGGGGGTTTAGGGTTTAGGGGTTTAGGGGTTTAGGGTTTAGGGGGGCTTAGGGGGAGTTTTGTTGCAAGGATTTGAGGCTTGTGCTCTTGACTTGAGTAGTCTGTCAGTGTCTACAATTTGAGCGGTTCTCGCGCTTCAAAACCGAAGTGCTCTTTGCAGCGAAGGGCTTTTGAAGACTGCTGACCAACTAGACCCTATTGGGAGCCTTGATAGTAAATGGACACACTGTTGCTGGACAAGATTTAGTTTGGTGTTTTTGCAGGACCCTGCTTGAACCCAGACTGCTAGCTAAATTCTAAACCCAAACCTTAAACACTAGACCCTAAACAGAACTATGCGGAGCCTTGCCAGCCTTGTGCGAGTGTGAGACCCTAAAGACAGACTTAACTCCGATAACTCCTAAAGCCAGCTCTCCATTTATTCCTTCATGCTAGTCTTGGTTTAATGTGGGAGTTTCCGAAAATTAGGGACACCTTGTTTTGGGGTCCTTATAACAAGGATCCTATTATTTAGGGTACTATTTTAGGATCCCCTATTTTTGGAAGCCCCCATATTGGTTTGATTTGTCCTAAAGGCCGCACAGCCTGATGCCATCCGTTTTGCATACAGCTTGACTTACGGCGGCTCAGGGCGCAAGAATGCATCGCACATCGACGGGCTAAGCAGCCACAGTGAACATCTTCTGTGCGTTTGCCCTGAAGCCCTTATAAACCGTGAGCACTAGCACGAAACGGAAGCCAAGAGGAAGCTGTGGTTGACAGCTTTTGTTTCAGCCCAGGGTTTTTGCAAGCTTCTCAGCACGACTCTCTCACGTAGCCCATTCCAGACTTGGCATTTGCAGTGAACAAGGGTAACGTGCAATGAAGAGCTTCGACCATCAGTATTACATCCAACAACGTACGAGCGGTGCTTAACTTGGGAACCCTAATTCAATCTAGTCTGAAAACCTCGAACTTTGCCATAGGTTCGATTATAACTGTAGTAAACCTGACGAGAAGCCCTGAGATTTTTTCAGCCCTGCAGACCCTAAACCCGAATCTCAACCCTACAGCCGAACCCTCAAACCTTGCACCCTCAATTCCAATATGCTGCAGATACAACCCTAAAGACCCTGAGCCCACGTCTGGCTGAGTCCGGGCTGCGAGAGCGTAAAAACCCAAAGCCTTAAATCACAAAGACTGTGGCTACAAGTTCTCCGCTCAGTTCTGGGCCGAATACCACTGGAGCTGGCGGTGAAGCCAGGGAGCTTATTTCCTAAGCACCTGTCTCTTGGACCAGGTTTATGATGGAGGGTGTTTTACGGTTGAGGGGCTTAGGGCTTAGGGTGTAGGCACGTGGCACCAACAGCGACCTGAACCGTAGGCCACACGTGAAGGCCCTAAAGTAAAGCTCGCGATGTGAGAGCCTCGCGGCGGAAAGTACGCCGCAGAAGTAATAAACGAGTGCAGCTAGAGGCCAGCTCATCATGTTGCACACCTACGTCCGAAGAATGCAAGAGCTTCAGAGTCTTTAGCCTCCGCCACAAACAGCCCGTACACATTTCTGAAATTGCGGAGGTCGAGACCATCTCAAGGGCATGATGTGGTGTGTGGGCTAGGTATTGCTTCTCAAGACTGCTTGGCTAGCCTGACAACGCTCGGTATCATGCCCTGTTTGGAGCACGTGCATGCACATGATGCAGCCGCCAGCCTGCCCTGCCCAACTTCCCGGATTCCAATGCCCCGAGGCTTTGGCTCTTGACCAGTTTAGGGTTTAGGGTTTAGGGTTTATCCTTGAGCACCCCCAAGCTGCATGCGGATTTGTTTGCCAATCTTGACGATCGAAACCAGAACCCCCGAAGCCCGAGCTCTACCTGTAGTCTCCATTGTAGTTCCTTTTTGGGAATACCTTATAAAATCAAATTAATATATAATTGGTTAAACCAAACAAAGGAACTACAATGGAGACTATAGGTAAGCCGACCCTAAGCCCCTAAAACCCTAAAGCCCTAAACCCTTAAACCCTAAGCCCCTAAACCCTAAAACCCTAAACCCTATACCCTAAGCCCCTAAACCCTATATGTAGGCCCTCGAGCCCAGTTCTTCAGAGCCGTTCGCAGGCTCTATCTTCTTGCGCCTTCCTACCAGGCACCCCTGGGGAGCTGGGAGTTTAGGGTTTAGGGTTTAGGGTTTAGGGTTTAGGGCGGGGTGGAGCCCTGAAACTTTCGGAGCCCGTTCTTGAGAGTTCGCAGAAGTTAGTTCGACCCCCTGCCGTTCTCTCCAGGGTTTTTGTAGGAAGTTCTGTTTTCAGTTCAATATTGTAGTTGTGTGTCAAGACCACACTTAGTTCGACATGACGGCCCAGCTCAGTAAACTACAAAGTAGTGTCTCTGAGCCCGAAAACACAAAAGCCAAGCAGCCATGCGGTGCACAGCTGAAAGCCCCCAATGGCCGAATGTCAACTCATCACCGCGAGCTTTAGGTGTAAAGAGGGAAGTTAGGATGCCACCCTCCTTCCCCCAACGATGAATTGCAGTTCTGTAGCCCAGCCGTGTAGGACACTATGCAGGGCATACAGCAGCGCCATGCCTGTGACAAAAGACCAGGTTGTATCTTGTTCCTTGTTTCGTTAGCAGGGCTCTAACACACTACAGGAATCATTCGCAAAAAGTTTACTCGAGTTACGTAATGGCACAGCAAACTCGTACCCAAGCCATTTCGAGACTCGTGTGTTGTTTTTCTGCTGATGGCCTCAGCTCCTTTTGACCCACCTTGCTTTGTGGACAATGGTTCTCTCTCGGTTGCAGCTTTGACACATATTGGGATAGTAAACCCCAGACCTAGAATGCACATCCTGGGTTTGCAGATTCGGGTTCAAGCCTCCAGTTCCCAATCTCCTGGAGCTTACGTGGGTCTGCTATCTTGGAGGTTTGATGTGACTATATTCACCAAAAAAGCCCCAACAAATGGACCTTATAGTTGCAATCCCCCAAACGGCTGGCCTGCCGCCTCACGGCTTTGTCCAAGAGGTACTTGACCAGAGGCTGCAAACGACCCACATGCCGCGCTGCTCCTTCTTCGAGGTGGCGATGCATCCGACAGTAACCTCTGCTTGGGCTTGCGAGGAGTGTATTCCCTAATTTAGAGCCATACTTATGGACCCCATTACAACTTAGGCAAGTATACCTGGGGGCGAAGTGGGCGGGCGTCTTTTAGGTTCAAAGACGCCCTNNCCCCCCCCCCCCCACCACCACCCCCACCTCAGGGTACGCTGAACAGGTAATTTGGATGGTCAAACTCCAGACCTGTTCATGAATCCCTGCCTGGTGTTGCCGAGCTTAAAATCGCAGCCCATACCGGCACAGCCTTCAAACTTCAACGAAGTCAACCATTTAGGGTTTCCGAAAATAATTCGGGGATCCCAATGTAGTACCCTAAATTATAGGATCNNTATTATAAGGACCCCAAAATAATAAGGTTCCCCTTATTTTCGGAAGCTCACATTTTGTACGGAGCCTACTTGGCCTCAACTTCTTGAGGATCCACGAGGCTTTAGCTTTAAGTTCTGGGGCTCACGCATGGAGACTCTACCTGTAGTCTCCATTGTCCTTCCTTTTTGGGGATACCTTATAAAATCCTTAGTATATAAATGGTTAAACCAAAAAAAGGAACTACAATGGAGACTATATATATAGGTAGGGAACTAACTCTGCAAACGTGCGATTAGTCTGGCCAATATCGTACGGTGCAGAATTTCTCGTTTGTCAGCAGCTTAAGGCCCAGGTCACAGTGAAGGTCCATATGCCACGGCACGAGCCAACCGGAGAAAATCACCTCTTACTGTATATACAACCCACAAGGAAATCCCAACCCACTCAGTTTAGTTTGTCGCACGCCTTGAGGATCTTGCCCTCATGTCGGGTCACAGTGGCAAGGCAGCGCAGGCCTGCGCTCAGAGTCCAGTGGCCTATTCAGGGGTTAGAGCTTGGTTCACTGTTTTTCAGTGTGAGGTTTCCGAAGGGCCTTGGCCCGCAGGACAGTGCGAAGTATTCTTGCAACGAGTGTACACGGTGCTTCCTTGCGGAGTATGCGTCAACGAAACACCCACTTCTACAATCATGAGTTCGCCCAGAAGGCTATTGGCACCTGCGGTTTCACCCTAAACCCTAAATCCTAAACCCTTGAAACCCCCGAAGTAAGTCTGACCCTCGGTAGTTAGAGGCCCGTTGGGCCCTGGCTGCAGGACTTCGCAGACCGTGTTGCCAGAATGCCGGGCCCCACTGCGAAGCAGAAGGCCGGGAGCCGGGGGTGCGACATGGACTGGGGTGACAGTGAGGGGCCTCGCAAGTCGGGCTAGGGTTTAGGGTGGGCTAGGGTTTAGGGTTGAGGGTTTAGGGTACAGGGCTTTAGGGTTTATAGGGATTTGAGTCTCTAAGACTCAAGTCCGCTAAAGGAGACAGGATTCAACGGCTCGGGTCTGAAGGTTCGCAGTGGTATGTCCTGGGTAGGGCTTCCCACCTCCGGTTCGAGGGTGTCCGATACGAGTTTATTGACAATTCTATGTTGGTATTCGGTCTGCAGTGCAATTCACTATTGTAAGGCTTATCGAATTATGATACACAGCACACCCGAAGCGCCCGTCTGAATATCCAGACCCCTGGACTCGGAATCCCAGTTCCTGGCTCCTCTGTCGGGAGCGAGAGTAGCAGCCGCGTAAACCTCGAAGCCCGTGAGGCCATCGTCGATGCGCAAGATGAGAATGCAGCCGACTGTAATTTGGCTTCGAAACGATCCTACTTTATGTAGTGGCTTATGTAAATAGTTGCCAATACTGTTGCGGGGATCCTTTGTTAAAGATGTAGCAGAACATACCCCAAAACCCTATTCTGAGTATTAAGGCCCCTAAATATACCCCAAACCCTATTCTGAGTATTAAGGCCCCTAAATATACCCCAAACCCTATTCTGAGTATTAAGGCCCCTATGTTGCCATGTGTTGCTTAGTTTTCTTTTTCAGGGTCTGCGAGGCTCAGGATTCCGGGGCTTTCCGGCACTTGGCTTCAGTCGTCGCTTTGGGGTTTAGGGTTTAGGGTTTAGGGTTCACGGTTTAGGGTTTAGGGTTTAGGGTTTAGGGTTTAGGGGTTTAGGGTTTAATGGTCGACACCAGCTGCAAAGGTTTGGATGCTCTTGGGGAGCACCGGTGTCCAAATGCTCTACCCCCGCCAAGGCTGGCCCAAAAGCCCCAATCTGTGAGCCCCCACACCCGGCAGTGCAACATGACTTTAGGCGCAGACGAGCTCTCTCAGATCGAAATCCCCAAATCCGGGGCCTGTAAACCTCCGACTGGTCTGAGGTATGGCCAGCTTGCTTCAGACGCACTGCTGCACGTAGGAGTTCGAGGTGAAGCTCTAAACCCTAAACCCTAAACCCTAAACCCTAAACCCTAAACCCTAAACCCTAACCCTCTTAAGTTTGCCAGTCTTGAGGGCTTTGGCAACGCGGGGTTTCTGACAATCAAAGGCGTGTGTTCTTTTTTTGAAGGGGGTGGTTGGGGGGTCCTGGGATTCTGTGTTCAGGCCCGTACGTATGTATCTCTACGTATATGTTTATATGTACGTAGCGGCAACGGCAGTAACAAGCATGGCTCCGCCCAAAGGGCAGGAGGTGCTTAACAACGCCACAGACGCGTGTCGTACTACGATGGTATCAGCCAAGTCCGTCTCCTCAACAGACAGAGCTGGACCAGAAGCCCTCGAATACTTCGATCAGCCGACCCAAGGTTGAAAGAGGGAGCCCAATGCCCCTTATTGAGCCACATGCCTTAGATCCATTAGAGCCCTTCTATACTATAATATGCCGAAGCCAACTAGAAGGCAGGAAGCCCAAGGTTGCTATCAACTATAAGGGCCACAATAATTCCCAATATACTTCAACGGATCTTGCACTAGCACGTTGAGGGGTATCGCTATAGCTAGGTGAGGGCTTGTCGGGAGACGAAGCCACCCCAGCCGGGAGGCTAGAAGGAACGATGGAGGTCCCCCCATCAGCCCGAAGAAGTTTCGCTTGAAGATACTTCTTGCATAGTGGGTCAAGGAGTCTGGCAGGAGTTTAGGATCCACGCTGGCAGGTTGCATATTGTGTCAAGTTGATGGCTTCCTCTTTCTACGGGCTTGATGTTGTTTTAATCTTCCTTGCTTGCACGTCCTCTTGCGACCGTTATCTCCGGCTCCATTCTTTGAACTATACTCACGAAGGCCTGCTTGGTAGCATTAGCGATTATGCCGCTACTTCTATGTCAGCTCGAATATCGCCTTCCGTGGTGCCTTCCGAGTGTGGGATTGCTCGGGATTCTGTAGGGGCCGACTTGATCGGAGCTTCCGTGCCCAAAGATGGCAGCAGTTGGAGTGCTGGGTGTCGCGCCCCGGGCATGAAAGAGCTTTTGACTTATTTTTTGGGGGGGTTCTGGGCTTACCTGTAGTCTCCATTGTAGTTCCTTTTTGGGGATACCTTATAAAATCCTTTATATATAATTGGTTAAACCAAAAAAAGGAACTACAATGGAGACTATAGGAATAGGGTGATGATTATGACTGTGCTCATAGATATGGTTTGCACTCACTGACATCTGCACCTGTAGGCCAGGCGTGCAGCGTTTTGCTCTCTAGCGCCAGTGTTTCTGACTGGGGTCGTTTTGATGCCCGAACTCGTGAGAACCTTGAGAAGCTGATTGTGTGTTTAGGGTTAAAGGTTAGGGGTTTTGGGGTTTAGGGTTTAGGGTTTGGGGCGAATCTGACTACACCTTCGGTGGACATCGCTAAACCTGACCAGGGTTTAGGTTCAGGTTTCCGGCTTTGAGATTGTTTGGGGTATCATCTGGTGTGAGCAGTCAGAAGCTTATTTTTCCGAGTGCGGAGACTCTACAACAAACCAAACTTGAACCTCCAAAACTCTGCAAACCCCAGAGAATCCCGGAGAATCCCAAGCCCGAAAACCCTAAACCCTGAGGTGAGGGTTGTATGTTTGCTCCATATCCTTTGTGGTGTAGCAGTGATCGTGCGCTAGAGTTTGTAGCAGCATGTACGAGTTGGACACATGAGACCTCGTCTGGCGGAGTCCGAGTTGCGAGAGCGTAAACCCTAAACCCTCAACCCTAAGCCCGACAACCAGATAATCCCAAGCCCGAAAACCCTAAACCCTAAACCCTGAACCCAGAGAAATTCGGAGAATCCCAAGCCCGAAAACCAGGTGCTCGCAGCCGTGCTTCTTTGCTTCAGCTGCCCTCCGGCCGCTTTCAGCCCGTCGCCCCGCGGCGCCTTGAGAAGTTCCGGTGGCCAACTGCACACGAAGGCTGCTCATGCACACGGGGTAGGGTTTAGGGGTTTAGGGTTTAGGGTGCTTTTGGGGGTTATAACACACACGGGCTTGGGAGCCAGCGCACGGCAAAGCAGTGCGGCCAGCAAGCGTCCAGGTTCGTCCAAAACAAACGAATTCAAATGGGTCGAGCGAGCGCCGCGCGCGTGTGCACACGGCGCCCCTGTGCAAATCGACCAAGTGCAGCTCTCGCCCGGAGTAGAAGTGAGTCTTCAGCCCCGAAAACGATGCCATCCAAAGGGAACCCGACCCCCAAATCAGACCTGTCAATGCCCGAAACGAAAAGACCCTGGAGCCGAAGACACTTCAAGGCCCGCCTGAGAGCACGCCGTACCAGCGTCAACCTCCCTGCCACCGTTGGTGGCGGAGGTAAAAAAGCTACCGTGGCCGAAGACACCCAACCGCCCTTATCACCCACCACCGGATAAACAAAGTCACCAGTAGCCTCCAACATAAAGACTAACTCTAGCCACGTCACCTGAAAAGCCTGCGCAGCCGCAGCGTCCTGTTCGAAGACAAAGCGGCACAGGCGCAAAACAAATTCACCTGGCAAGTCTGCTGTACAAGTGAGCACCTGCTGAGCCCAACCGACCGGAACTATAGCTTCAATCTCACATCTTCGAGGCACGGCCATCGGCCGGCATTCGGGTTCATCTGGGACGACGCCTGATTGTTGACCCTTATTCCGACACGAGGTCGCTTCCGCAATGCCACAGTAGATGCTGCGCAGCGCCCGAAGCACCTGAAGATTGTTCTCATGATACTGAAGCGCTGCCTGGTATGTATCCACCAAAACCTGTGGCCGGTTTGCGTTCGCCGCCGCCGCCAGTGTGTCAGCATGTCCGTTGTATCGAGCCAGCCAATCTTCCCACGGAGACTCCGTCAAGCTTGAATCCAAGTGAGAAGGAGTGTGGCATACCCGAAAGGAACCAGAATCAAGCTGATCCAGCAGCCCTTTCAAGATGTCCCACAAATCTTTATCGGCAGCCTGTTCAAGATCCGAACCAGCCTGGATAATACTGATGCCCTCAACAACATTCAAGCAGTCAGACCAGACAAAGCACGGCAAAGCATGAAACACTGCCCACTTGGCGGCCGCGATGACTGCCCACAATTCAGCCCGAGGTGCTGTTTGCCAAATGCCCGGAACTGGCCCACAAGCGAGAGCCGCGCCATGCTGGGAATGGACCACACCCCAGGCCGCCAACGAGAAATCAGGACTCCACGAAGCATTGCAGGAACCATCCGTGAACAGATGTTGCCATCCCGTGCCAAACCCTGAACAAGCGAAACTCCCCGAGAAATCGCCCAACCCTTGAAGCAACTTGCGGAAGCCAGGCAAATGCGGATTGTCTGGAGGTAGCAGATGATGTGTCATGCAGGTAGGTAGGGAATGCCAGCGAGAACATACCCAAGCATGTGGTGCCCGCACAACCTGAAACTTAGGACATTGGCACACCCGGTGCTCGGCATCATCCTCAACGCCACAAAGCTCGCAAAGCCCAGATTTTGTCACATCGAAGCGGGCCTGCACATTATCGAAAATGAAAGCCCCAGACCTAAGAGCAGCTTGACGAGCAGTGTCCAATGCCGAAAGGCCCTTCGCATCAGCGTGCAACAGACTGGGATCAAGACCGTCCAAGTCACCCATCGTAGCCCGGTGCCGATGGGAAAAGGCCACAAAGCGTAGCCATGCATGCTCGAGTCGCCGACGTAACATGGCTGCCGGTGCACATACCAAATCATGCTGAAGACCCTCGTGGTCCCATGCCACCGGAGGAGACCCAATCGACCATCCAACTTGGGAGAGCACCTGCACCAGCTTTGTGAAGGGCCCCGGCAAAGCCCGACCATCGTAGGATGCCATGAACTCACGCCACATACGCAGGAAGCCTTCCAGCTTACACGCCATGCGACGCATGTCACAAACACATCGCCAGAGTTGATAGAAACCGGGATCCGCGCACATATCAGGGGCGATGGAAAGGCGCAAGAGGGAACTCGCTCCACCCGGTCGGATCTTAAGTGCCGCAGTTGCCTGAGCACGCAAAGCACTTAAGTGGGAAACGCCCAACGGGCAGCCGGCAATTCCATGGAGAGCCCGAGCCCAGCACTTTTTTGGTAAAACCGACAACTTCAACCCCGTCGGTGCCCTGGAGCGTCGAAGGGCATCCCAAAGTGGCGAAAGCGCGGCACAGCGACCCTGTAGTGTGGCATTGCGAACCCGTGACCCAAAAGTCAGGAAACCACCTAACTCCCGTTGACTTTCCACAACCGCCGGTCCTAAGACTTGCAGCACTTTGCGATCCTGAGGCTGTGTGGCCCAAGTGTACGTCTTGGCCGCATCGATACTTAGATCCAGCATGTCCATGAAACATTGGGTGGCATGGAGTCCACGAGCAATCTGCGCCGGCGTGGATGCAATGTTGGCCAAGTTATCCACAAAGCTCAACGTCCGGATCTCCGGCACAAAAACTGCCATGTACATATGGTATGCTACATCTGCTAAGACCATGGCCACAGGGCTAAGGGGGCAACCCTCAGGGAAGCCCGAAGTGGATGCCACCGGCTCGCTAACTTGTCCGCGAATAAGAAAGCGACGCTGGGTTTGCTTCAAGAACGCTGTCCACGGATTTAGCACCTGCCAAGGAACCCCCAACCGAGCCGCCGTCGCTAACAAGGGCAGTCGCGGGAGATTGTTATAGCACTTCACGATGTCTGTGCACATTCCCAGGAGGGGCGTGTCCCCCTGAGCACAAAGCTCGATTTGTGCTTGGATGCAGTACCATAGCGTGGTTGCTTCCTTCCCAGGTATGAATCCATGAAGATCAGCAGGCACACTGCCTTTCAAAGCCACAAGCAACTGCCTAGCTCGAATGCCGGACCATGTGCGGTACACAATGGAATACAAACAGATGGGACGAAATCCATGTGCATCTGTATGGCCATTCCTTTTAGACAGCAAGCAGATGAAGCCAGTCACAAGTTGTTGAGGCCACTCGCGCTCCCCGGCTTCAACTTCAGCTAGAAACGCCAACAACTGCTGGATTCTGTCATGGGGCATATGAAGAAGGTCCGCCTTCGCCCATCCATCCGGTCCACGAGCAGCACGTGGGCGAAAGCGGCGCACCGCACGCAACCAATCTGCAGCCTCGATACGGGGTAGGCTAAAAGCCTGGCACGGCAGGTAGGCACTTGCAAATGCCAAGAATCTTTGCCAATGTGTGGCCGTAAAAGTGGCATGCTTTTGCCACCGGCCAGCCCATAATGAAACGAATTCAGACTGAACATCCGATACTGAGGAGAGCGTTTGACATTGCTCAAGCTCTTGACCGGGACTTGCAGCAGCAGACAAGGTGCACACGACATCATCAACTTCAGTAACCGCCACCGGTTGACCATCAACGGCCCATGTAGAGGAGCCGCGAAGGTCAGGCACGGCATCCAAGTGCACCTGATTGCCTGCAGAGGAAACAGCCAAAATGGCATACTCACGGGACACAATAAGAGTGTCCACTTGCTCTGGGACGGGATCCTTGAGCTCACGATAGAGCTGGGCCAAAGACTTCTCATATTTGCAATCAAGGATTTGACCACGACGCTGCATGTGCCATGCCTCGAACCGGCGGAAGTTGCAACGAAAATCCTCAAAGATACTAGTAGCCGAAGCCACATCAGGCACAGTGTGCGGCAGCTCAGGTGGACTTCCGACCAGTCGGGCCGGCCGAATCTGCCACCAACCTCGAAACCCCCCGGCAAATCCCTTGGCCCCACAGATGGACCTCCAAAGTGCCAGGCGGTAATCCACCGCCGCAGGCGCCGGGCTAGCTGCAGCCACCGCATGTTTCAACGACTGCAACCGACGAAGTTGCTGAAACCATCGTTTGACCTCAGTGCACAGACCATCGTGGCGGAGGGATACCTCGCCACATCGACTCGGCCGTGGCACAGCCACCGTACTGCACTGCACCTGCGGGGCAAGTCTCTTGCCACGTCCAAAACAAGCCGACGGGAGCTGATTGTTCTGAAGGGCTGGCACAAATCCCCGCAAGCTGCGCTCGAACTCTTGGGAAAACTCCGAGTACCATCGTGATGAATCCTTTGCCACAACTGGCGCATGAGAGCCCAGCTCGTGCCAGGAATCAATGTTCACACTAGCCCAGGGAATCTCCGAGGGCAAAGGCCAGGTAATCTCAGAAACGGAATGACCCGGTAGAGAGAACCCAGCAATTAACGTTGAATGCTCCTGAAACACATCAAGGACCTGGGCCTTGATACAGCATGCTGCAGCCTCTGGCGACAACCAAATGAAATCACGACGGGTGGCATGCTTGCACGTGGGCTGTGGTGCAACACCCCAAAGGCGCTCTGCCAAGCACTGCAACTCAACCCAACCATGGCTTCTCCACACGGCACACTGATCCAGGCGGTCAATGTCATGATTGAAATCCCCGGTAATAACTCGAAATCCCCTGGCCCCCAAGACTAGTTCCTGGGTAAGGCACCGCAACATATTGTCGGTGCGGGTCAAGGCGTCAGGCCACGTGGGGCCAGTTGGATAACCATACACTGTTGCGACCTGCACGGGGGTCGATTCCAGATAATGCTGGGCCACGACAACGCGCCCTGACTCATAAAGTCCAGAAGGCCAAGGAAGCCTGAACGGGCGGCACGGATAGTCACTGACCTGAAGCACACCGGTCCAAGACCCGGCCCAAAGACTGTTCACCCGAAGAGGTGCGGGAGCACCTGCCACGGAGCGTGCTTGCCTGCCCATGTCGGTTGCATGGCGCCGAAAAAGAGCCTGGGAAACAGGCAAGGTATTGGCTGACAACTGAGTTTCAGCAAAACAATGTATCCCAACACCCCAGTTGGCATAGAGGGACTCTTTCTGGCGGAGTCCAGAAGGGTTGCTCGTACTGAGACTGAAAGACAAGGAAGGGCCCGGATGTTCGGCCTCCCCATAGCGAAACACAGCTGGAACAGCACCAAGATCAGAAAATGAAGCCCGGCTACCCGATCCAAAGGCATCATCTCTACAGGAGGGCTGTCCCGCCCCAAAAGCACAGGAGAGTTGACCAAACATCAGCACGGCCCAAATCAAACACCGAGGGCGCAACATCCACCCCGGCCCGCACCTACACCCAACGGAACGGCCGGAGGGACCTAGTCAACTAGTGCGATGCTTCTTGTCAGCAAACAACGACTGGATTTGCTCCATCTGTCCTGCCAGCTGCGCCGCCATCTGGGCCGACAGGTCAGTTTGCAAGCCGAGGACAGCCGACTGGACCGTGGCCTGTACATCCGTCCTAACTTTAGCGAGCTCCTGATGTTGCTCCTTTACCGTGCCGGCCAAAGTGTGCAGCTGCTGCGCTTGATCGGCAACCTTGGTGCCGAAACTCTGAAACCAGTTTTCGAACTTAGAGTTCTGCTGACGGACCTCAGTCAGGCCCACTTCCAACTGATGTAACCGGTGGTCCTGCTCACTCAAACCCGGCGGAGGCTCTGAGACCTTCCTGGCATCAAGCTGTTCAGACACAAGGTGTTGCAGATCTTGTTTCAGGTCGGCCTTAATCTGATCCAGCTTTGCTGTAGCTGCTGAGGAGGAAGCTGGCTTGGCGGTCGCTGCAACCTGCTGCGATCTACCGACAGACCAAGGATCCGCTCCCCCCATCCATGGATCCGCACCTGGCTCATCAGGATCATCGTCAAGGAGCAAGGCTTTCTTGGTTCGCACCGAAGCATACACAGGCTGGGGAACGTTTTTCCCGGAAGCACCAATGTCACGAAGTTTTGTGATCAACACATACTCAGCCCCCAGGGGCATCGCTGGGGCCGGCGGGTCACACGCAGCCCCCACCAGCCATGCAGCACCTGCTGAGTCCCCACGATCGGGCTGCAACGGTTTACCTGCCCAACCCCACTGCTTCAAAAGCTGGACCACAGCTGGTCGCTGCAATCCATGAGGCAATGGATGCAGCCTGAAATGAGCCGTCACGCGCAGCTTCAAGAATTGATGCTGAGGCCGATGCGCCTCAAACACCTGTTGTTCATCTGCCTCACGTGTCCTCAAACCGTACTTGTTACCCAACCTCGCCAGTGCCACTGCCTTCTCTGTCGTGCGCAACGCATGTTGTGCTGCTGCCGCCGTGGCTCCCGGTAGCCACACGACAGTCCACGCTGGATGCGGGCCGGAACCATCTGGCGCCCGAGGCTCGAAGTACAGGCCATTGCAACCTATCTTGAAGACATGCGACACCGCCGAGCTGGGCACCCGCAGGTAAGCCTGGAAAACCTCTGCTTCCCCTGCCTTGGTCCTAGTCCCTGACAAACGGCACCACTGGCGAGCCCAGATGTCCAAGAAAAGATGCTCCACCACCTCATCCACAGCAGGGTGGAAGGAACCACACGCCTGATTACAGGCAGGGTCCCGGCAAACCGCAAGGGCAGGGACCTGCTGCAAAATCACCCGAATAGGTGCCTCGCTCACCTTATCCCAAGGCCAGGCACACTCGTCTTTGTAGAGGTTAAGACGGCACACCACCGTGTCAATGCGCTCCAGTTCTGCTATGTCAGCTGAAGCGAGCTGAACATCATCGTCTCCAAGCTGGACCAAAGACCCTGCTACCAAGACTGCCTCATCCGTAGGCGTAAAAACCGCAGGATAGCGAATATTCGTGACTCGAGCCGAGCCAACCTGATCAGACGCAAACTCAGCAGTGGTGATTAGGGCCAGAGGGTCCACACTCAAATTGCGGGCCTGATGCACAAAAGGGGTGGCCTGCCCAACCGTACAAAAGCACACTCCAGTCGCCTGTGCCTGCACCTCCGGAAAAGCCAACTGGCACAGCGGAGCACCCGAAGTCGAAACGAACGTACCCGGGGAAAGGCGCAACTGAGCTGGGTCAATGTGCAGTGGAGCCTGAAGCGGGCGCTTCGCAACCTTTGCCTTCTTGGCCTTAGCACGTGGGACCTCAGTTCCAAACTTCGATTGAGCTTGCTTTTCGATGTGGCTTTGCAGCTCATCGGCCTGAATCCATCGAAACATGTTGGCTGGCTTGGAGGCACAAGCCTTCAGGGCCTGCCACGGGTTGCGTTGCAACAGCGCTGATGCCAGAGGACCGGGCCCAAGTTTGGCAGCCGCAGCCTGAATCCTAGCACCCACCACTTCGGCCGGAACTCCTTTTGACACCAGGATAGCCTGAAGCTCACGATCCTGCTCTGCTGTCAAGCCCCCGAACCCTTGCAACGACGCCAAGTGAGGAGGGAAAGTGCGCAGAAAGTCACAAGCCCAGTCCAACAAAGTAGCCGGCGCATCCCGAAGCCCAAGGGCAGCTGCGTGCGCCAGCACGTAAGCTCCACACGAAGTGGCATCCTGCTGAAGCCAGTGGTGCTTCTCTATCAAGGACAACAGCGCCGTGCCTTCCAATTGGCAAAAAGCCTGAGCCAAAAGCCTAGCCGCCCGAAGATTTCTCCCTGGAATCCCATCCCAAAGCTCAGCCTCTACTCCGACTGGCCCGGCAAACAGGGTAAGCAACGACCAATGCCCCCCCGACACAAAAGGCACCAAGATCACCGCACCCCGTGGCAGCACGAAGTTGCCTACTTCTGCCACAGTCATATCCTCTGCCAGCATTTGCATCAAAGTTTCCGAGGCACACGGTGGAACCAACTTGAAATCAGTCACTACAAAGGGGCTCTGAAGCCAAAGCCCAATGCCGTACCAGATGGTAAAATCCGAAGCGCCTACAGTGTGCAAAGCCTCCTGAGGGCTCTGAAGCGGAGCCTCAGACTCAACTTGAGCAGGCAGATCACTAGCAGCAGGGGGCGGGGCCACCAAAGCAGTCTCGCTTCCACAGGTCGTGGCATTGCATGGGAGGGCGGGCCGAACCTCACAACGTTCCTGTGCAGCCGCCTTGCGCTGCACAATCAAAGTATACTCTGGTCCCTTGGGCAAGAAAGCAAGCCTGGCAGACCTGGGCAAAACCCGACCGTGAACCCAAACCTGAAGCTTAAACCCCGGTGACAAGAAGGCGGCCTCGGCACTTATGAGCTGTCCTGCTGTCACCGGACCTGACACCTTTTCAGTGCGACTGCCCTGGGCATCCTGCAGAGCAATGGTGCCACCTGAGAGCATTGATGGCAACAGCCAGTTGTCCTGCCTTTGCTGCAGCAGAATTTGCTTATACCTACCCAATTCAACCTCGGGAGTCACGGCTGAGAGGCCAAAGCTCGGCAGGGTGTGTGAGAGCACCTGTGCCCAAATCCAAAGTGCCTGCAGCGGTGCTGCCACCTGACCTACCAAGCATAACGCAGAGCGCGGATCCGGATGGTGGCAAAACAAGGGTGACATGGTGTTTAGCAACCCCACTTCCTTCGGATGAAGAAATCTCACCCCTTCAAGAGCCCCGGAAGGAACCCCCTGGCCACGCAACTGCTGCGGCGACAGGCTGGCCAAACTGAGTGCCCGGGGCCTGCAGCCGCAAGGACAAGGCCTTAGTGCACAGCCATTCGTATGCAGAGCCTCAGGGGCTTGTTCCGATGCAACAAGCAGCGCCGTGTCGACACCTAAGCTGTTTTCCGTGAATGTGGCTTGTTCTTGGGCATCCCAGAGCAGAGCAGCTTCCTCGGCTTTGGACCAAACGGGCCATTCAGGGATGATGTCATGCACTTTCAGCTTCGGCTGCATTACTGACCAACCCTGAAGAGTCAAAGGAGGCAACCCCACTGGAAGTAGAACCGCCCACCAACGGCACCGATGCGCAGCCCATTGATCTGCTAACTCCAAGACTTGCTCATGCAAAGTGAACCCTGCCCTGGCCGCAAACTGCTGCAAGCACTGCTTTGCTGGAACACACTGGGCCATATGCGGCCCACCTTCAAGCACAATACAGCTCGTTTGCATATGCCACGCCAGATGAAGCACTTGGCAAAGCGCCTCACACCTAGGATCCCTAAAACCAACCCCAAGCCCCAATCTAGAAGAACCACGGCACGGGAGGCCTGCACAGAGCATGCAACGCACCTCCGGGAACACCCGATGCAGGCGTATGCGATCATTCCGGTCTGTAATGTCGCCTTCTAAAACTGTGGCAAAATTCGTCTTCAAGACCGAGCAAGCTAACTGATTGTTGTCCATCACAGCCAGACATTTGCCTCCTAGTTGCTGAAGACCAATTGAAATGCCCCCAATGCCTGCAAAGACCTCCTTTGTGGTCCGAAAAGATTCCGAAGTCAGCAAGGGCCGCGGCATGATGCTTGTTTGGTCAACGACACGCAGATGATGAAGCGACCCAATCACCCCATTATACTGCACATCGTACAAAGTATACACCCGATCAATCTCGAACGTCCCTTGGCAGCGACACTGCTCTTTGTTCCAGATTGCAAGCATAGTGGCCCCATGAACATCGGCACTCTGTATCTGAACCACCAGATCAATCAAGGTTCCGACCTCACACCCTTGCAGGACAGGATCTCTCACCATTGCAGCAAAGCACCCTCGAGGTTTAGTCGTAATCCGCTCCACTACTGGAAAGCCTCGAGCCCAGAGCTTTAGGGTCCTTATTATAATACGGCACCTATTTTTTAGGGTACCCCAAAAGGGACCA
>CAJNDV010010968.1:48371-80448 GCA_905221635.1 Symbiodinium sp. CCMP2456
ACTGGAAAGCCTCGAGCCCAGAGCTGCTTTTGGGGGTTATAAAACTGTAACATGTCCAGGCCTTTAGTGGCTCTAGTTAGCGTCGGCTTGAAGGACTGTGGGGCATTCAGGCTTGAGGCATTGAATTTAGGTTTGAAGCATCTGACTGTTGACAAGGCTCGAATTGTATAGGGTTCGAGGATCGGCTGAGTAGAGAAGGTTCAGGGGTTGAAGGTCACAGCGCACTGTGCGGATCCCACACTCTGAGTGCCCTCATCACTGTCAGCCTTTCTGTCGCTGTTTGGTTACCTGCCTTAGCTGTCCAAATTGAACCCTAAGCCGAACAACCTTGAACGCCCCGTCCGCCATTTGCAAAATGCCCCCAAAAAACAATCACACTAGCCAAGACTCCCGAGCCTCTCTGAATCCTTCAAAGCCCTAGAACACCCTAAACCCTGGCAGAGCCCTTAAAGGAAAGGAACCCGTTAAAGTAGCCCTTGAAACTTAAAACCCTAAACCCTCAGAGGAACCCTCTAAAGGAATCCTAATGCAGACCGCAGGCATGGCGAACAAGCGGCAAGAGTCAGGCAGAAGGGGCGCCTCAGTCGGATCCTTTTGGTGGCTTCGGGGGTCATCACCGAGATGCTTGGTACTGTTGAAGAACCAAACTTTTCAGGACCTTAACTGCCCTAAGCTATGGAAATCGGGGTCTTTGATTGGTTATGATGGCTCGAGCGATGGTGCATAGGCATTAGAGTAAAGGATGCCGATCATCCTTGCGATATTTCGATGATTTCAATGGGGGGCACCTGGCCATAAACTCTAAACAAAAACCATTTTGCTCGGGAGTGTAGCGGCAAGTTCGTTTCCATTGGGTCACCGGGCATCGGGCGTTCTAAGGACCTCCATAGCCACAATAACCCCCATAGCCCTAGTAGCACTAAACCCCAAGCTTTCCTTGGTTGAACTTTACAGTCACTTTATAGCTGTATCACTTTTAGGATGAGCCTTCTTGATTTTAGGGGTACTAAAGGTTATAATTTTAGCAGGGTAGTAGAGAGCACCCCAGTTTCGAGGAAGGTCTTTTCACTGCGCTGGTGGCTGCTGCCTCTACTTTGGTCGTGTCGGCAATTCAGGCGGTCGCGCAGATACAACTGTGGGTCCCGCCCTTTGGTGCCATCGTGCCTCAACTTTAACCAGAAGCTTTTTACCGAAATCCCATAAACCTGACACACAGTAAGAGTCAACACAACGCCCGAACCAGTTTTCTTTCCACGGCTGCAGGTTGACGGACAGAGCCTTGATTACCTCGATCCTGAACCCTTAATTCCACACCTGCCAGCAGGCTTTTTCTTTCTCTTTCGGAATCCAGGTACTGATATTTGCTGCCGAGGCTGTCGCAGCAGCCAAGGCAGGGAAAATCCTGTGCAGGAGGACGCCTGAAGGGGGCTTAGTTACTTGGTTTGTTGTTGTTGTTGTCTTTTCGTTGGGGTTGGAGGATGAACATATGACTTCAGGGTCGAGGTTTCATGAAGGTACCGAGAGGCTGAGAGCTTGGCAGAGCATCTTCTTCTGCGGGCCGACACTGGGGAGGAACCAAGACCTTGCACAGCTGGATTTCCTTGGTTCATGAAACCTGAAATAAGCAGGCTTGTTTATAGAGTGCAGAGATTCCCTGTCACGTGTCTTCCATACACAGGAGACCAAAACCACACCTAAACCTCTTTCAGAGTAGCAGTCGGCTGAGAGAAGGATGGGATACAACCCCATGCCAAAACATGTTACGGCCCAACTAAAGCCCAGGCCACAACCCTCGCACCTTCGCTTCAACCACATACCTTGTAGCCGAACCCCTAAGCAGACGGCCTCGTCCCTGTCGATCCTACCACAAATTCCGCGAGAGCGTTGAGAACTACATACTTGCGAGAAACCTAGACATTCACAGAACCCTGTGAGGCACTTAGAAACCATGAAAGCCCGTTCAAGAAAAATATCAGGACCATGTGGTCTCGTGGGCTGCGAGCCTGCAGTGGTGTTGCAGGTGGCTCAACCCTGTATTGGCCCAAGCACCTGCGGGGCTTGGCTTTTGGTGGTTCTGCGGATTTAGGACTTAAGGCACTTGAGGTTTGCGATGAGGATCCCTCTTGTTTCGTTTTCAGGGTTCTGGGATTTTGTCCCCAGAACCGGGTTCTGGTGACAAAATCCCAGAGTAGTTTCTGATTTTGGGAAGGTTTGGGGCCCTTCGGTAGACTGGCAGCATAAGCGAAGCACTTCGCTACGAACAGGTGCCTGCCTCTTCACCGTGGGAATATCGGATCTGTTGGGCCACACTCCGGTGATGCTGCGGGTTGTGGCCATGTTTGCCGCAGCCTTCTCCATGACCGTGAACCCCAGTGCAGGATACTTCCCCCCAGCAGGTGGGTGCTTTGCCAAATCTATGGTACTGTGCTCTTTGGGGTTTGTATACTTCACAAGCTGTGCGGAGGCGCCTTCTGTGCCATCTATGTGGAGAAAGTCGTCACGCATGGTCTCAGGCCTGGGCTTTGCGACACTGATCAGCCTTATCCGTGGCAGCTTCGTAGCAG
The DNA here is from genome assembly GCA_905221635.1 of Symbiodinium sp. CCMP2456. Classification (NCBI taxonomy): domain Eukaryota; class Dinophyceae; order Suessiales; family Symbiodiniaceae; genus Symbiodinium; species Symbiodinium sp. CCMP2456. Next base: position 50,936 of record CAJNDV010010968.1, read on the forward strand.
TAACATCGTCAACAAACGGAGATGCATCATCAGATCCTGTTCAAGACACCAAGAGTAGCAGCAACAGCAGTGATACCGACATGAGCCACAGCAGCATGCGCAACCATCGTTCTCAAGAAGAACGACGACCGCTGCCATCGGCCCCGGCCGCCGGCAACAAATCCGACCAGCGCAACGACACAGACAACCGCCACACCACAACACCACCGCCACTCCTCCGCTTCCAGCTGCTGCACCTCTTGGTGCCATTTACCATTGTGACCACTCTGGCACAACTACCACCACGACAATCACCACACTGCCAGAATTGCAGATGCTTGATTGTTCACATGCACTTCACTGATGGAGATATTGGCGGCAACACTTCACTGACGACGACAGTGGCAGCCCTTGTGGTGAATACGTAATGTGTACTTGAGTGTAATTTGATGCATGTCCTTGGCATTTTGCCGGAAAGGAGCTTTAAATGTCTTTAGCATCGATGTGAAGAGGGAGCACCTATTGGACCTATTTGCAGTATTGGATGTATCTTCAATAAATCGCTGGATGATGATGACGGCTCGAAAGGAGCTGATCCGAAGCATGTCAGTGTGAGCCTGGGTATCCGCAGAGCAGCAGTTTGAGCGCATAGCGCAAAGGCTAAATTCACTCAGTACTGCAGGAGGCAAAAACCGCTCTGCCACCACCTCCACCACAGCGCAGTCGACAACACAAGCAACAACAGCAGCAGCAACAACAACAACAACAGCAACAGCAACTACAACGACAACAACAACAACGACGACGACGACGACAACGACAACAGCAGCAGCAACAGTAACGGCAACAACACAGCCACGGCAACGGCAACGGCAGCAGCAGCAGCAACAACAACAACAACGCGACGACGGCTAGTACCTCTGGAAGGAATGCAACAGCGATATACCACATGATCCCTCCTGTCATGAAGCAGCATCTTTAACTTATTGGCTCATCTAACAAAACGGGCTTATGGGATTTCCCAACCTTACACGTTTGGTTTGTGTTTAGGTCCAGGTGCTTTTGGAGGTCCATAAGTAAATGGAGCCACAGGCCAGGGCTCGGCTATGCTTTCTTCCCCTGCGGCGTTGGAGTGGCCCTGCTGCTCATCACCACCCGCCTGGTCACCTTCTTAATGGCACATCCGCTCTGGAAGATGAAGAAAGTGGCGAGATCTTACAAGGCCGCGCGAATGATGCTGTTGAGGCATGAGAATTAATGCCCCAGTGCTGTCGCAAGTTGGATGTCACAGAAGGGTGGCAATGCTTGTCTTTTGAGCCGGCTTCGGATATGTTCAATGTTCTGGAAGTTGTGCTTTGCTATCTTCGCTACGTAGGCCACTGGCTTTCCTTTCAAGTTCTCCTCCGCAAGATACCTTTGATCTCTTTGAGCATACTTTATATGATGTCACCGTCAAGCTATATGCAAAATTTCAGAAAGTTGTCTCGTACCAAGTTGTGCCTGAAGCTTGGAGCCGCGAAGTGGCCGGTCTCGCATCTCAGTCATGAGTACTGTCTTGTGGGTCAAGCTGGGCAGTAAGGGCAGCAGCAGAGTCCCTTGTGAAAAAGTGCTGTCGCAAGTCCCAAGCACTGTGACAGGCCGCGTCAAGGTACAGAAGAAGGTCGTTTTGCGGCTAAACCCCTCCAGCAGTAGGAAGCCAGAGAGCCCAACAACCCCAACGCCTTCAGGTACAGAGCTATCCTTGATATAACTATGGTTAAGGTCTACTACTAATTCATGGGTACTGGGCTCTCTGGGAGGTTAGTACCACCTGCAAGCATACGAGGGAGGATCAGACTCACAGCTTGACTGCGCCAGTCTGACCGCGCTTCGACGATTCAGAGAGCGGCTGAAATCTTCGACGGCTTAGGGTTCAGCAGGTTGGGCGTCAGTCTTTGCATGATGACATCCACAAGTTCTTACATGTTGATATCTGTTCTGTTGCTGCTGGTGATCTGTCATGTCCCTCGCAAGTAACTCCAAAGTCTCTTGCGGCTTGCACGGGCGGGTATGAGGTGCCTCCTTGCTGAACCCTTGCATCATGCAGCTACGAGCCTGTGGCAGGGAGAAACTGTACTATACTGCCGCCGGGAACGGGGCCCGCCGCAGGCAGAAACGAAAAGCAAGGCGCCTATAAAAGCGACTGTACCTGCCTACGGCGTCGAAGACACGCGGGGGAGCGGCAGGCCTTGAAAACCTGCTGTACAGAAGGGACCGGCGGGCAGGCCTGCTCCACCCAGGCCGAGGTCGACTAGTGATCTCTGCAATGGTGTACCCTTATATAGTTTTGTTACTTGAGGTGGAACTTCAGCTTTCCAGGCATGCGCGCCTTCCCTAGCTTATTTTGTCTTGACTTCTCTTCGTGCTTAGTTGCTGCTCGGGATGTGAGAAAGGAGGAAACGGAAGACGAATTGCTGCCGGATGAACTCCGCCAAGATGATTCATCCTTGCATTGTTGAAAAAGCCAGGGTGTTGAAGCCCGAAGTTCTGAACCCTAAAATCCGAATCCAAAGCAGGAAGCTCCCAAACTTTCGGCTCCTGAACTCTGTATCGGGAGCTTAAGGTTCCTTTTATTTCGCAAAGCCCTAAACCCTAAACCCTAAGCCCCAAACCCTAAACCCGAACTCTACCCTAGGATGGCTCCCGAAGCCGCAGCATCGATGCTGGGATTGCTTCTGGTGCCTTGGCACCTTCCTTGGTACGAATGTCGGGGTTTAGGCTTAAGGTCTAGGGTTTTAATTGAGGGTTGGTGCGACGAGAGAAGGCTCTAAGCACTCAGCCCCTTACTAAACCCCTTGCCCTGCTCTAGACTCTAAACCCTACACCAACCTGATTTAGGTTTGGCGGGGTTCAGGGATGGCAGCCAAGTGTCTACAGTCGGAGTTTGGGTGGAGTAGCAGTCTGCAGGCGGCGGTTTGGCCTTGACAATTGAAGTAAGGGTCTTCTCACCGGACTTACTGCGGAAGAGGTATACCGGCTTCAGGTTGAATAGTGCCTCAAGGCGGACATCTAACAGGTTCACCATTCCGCGCACCAAGCTCCAAGTGCTTGGAAACAGCAGGACCAAACCCTCTTGCTAATGTAGGGTTACTACCTTGTTGTACTCCTATGACTGTTGAGATGAGTAGCGGTTGTTTTCCGCATTGCAATGGTTGTGCTTATCATGAAGATTGTTATTATCATGCTTGTCGTTATCTTGACTATGACTATTGTTACTATTATTGTTACTAGTGTTTTCGTTTTTGGTAGGATAAGGGTTGTCATCGTCAGTATTACTCCTATCATGTTTAGCATTGTTGTTGACACAATCATGTCCATAATCACAACAGTAGAGACATACCGATAGAAAGCAATATGATAACAACTTATTGTTATTATTACTCGTAGTAGTAGCAGCAGCAGCGGAAAAAGTAGTAATAGCAATGGCAGCAGAAGAAGTGGTTGGAAGCCTTCACCCTCTGCAAGACCTGTTTCTGAACGTTAAAATCTTGCATAGCCTCTTAACAGCCCGAAACTCGATCCCTGATCCTTCCAGTATGCCCTTGGGGCCCGAGAAACATACTGCACAGATTGTTGGGCTGCGCCAAAGATTAGGGCCTTAAGGCAAAGCACTCTAAACCCTGAGGCTAAACGACGTAGAAACGGCTCTAGGGGCTCTGTGTTTGGAGGTTTGAATTCATGGAGCCATGACACTCAATTTTATGCGGAGGCTAAGCCTATCCAAGAGAGTCCTGGACATCACTCGCTGAGCTCGAGGGCGATACTGGGCGGCCGGACAATGCTCCTCCGAGCGCACCGCAAGGTTTTGAGAAGGGGCTTTGATGGTGCAAAGAATAGGGCAGGTGCTTGACTAATCGGCGCTCCTTGAGGGTGAAGAGACGAGCAAGCCTCCGAACCAGTGGTATTGAAGCAAGATGTAACTCTGCAACTCGAAATTGTTAGCTGATCCCATGAGCTTTCCAGCACTCGCTGCCCAAACCGTTGTCGCGCTGTCATGACTAAACTTGAACCGCAGACCCTCAGAGGCTAGGCTTTTGGGTCCGTGACCGAAACTTGGTTGTGGTTTTGGTTTGGGGGTTCTCGGCTGGGCCATGGAAGTGGGGTGGAAGGTGATGGTCTAGAAACGTAACTGTTGTCGAACACTTCTTCAGCTCGAAACCCTACCGCGCGCGGGAGAGTCGGCCTTGCACCGATGGGACCACTGAGGCAGTGTGCTTACAAACCCGACATGCGAGAGACCCGCTTGGGCGCCAGACAGGCGCCACCTGCTCCGGAATCCGACACTTTGGGGTTTAGGAGTTTACCCACAGGCCCTAAAGTAGTTCCTTTTTGGGGTTCATATATAGAATCCTACAAGGTAACCCCAAAAAGGAACTACTGTGGGGCCTATGGGTAGACGGGCCTAGACTTAGACCTGAAGAGGCACTGAAGAGGTAGCCAATGTGGGAGTTTGGGGCGGAGGGCTGACAGCCAGGGTGTCGCAGCTTGCAGTTATCACAAGAGAGGAATCGAGGCGTTTTTGCATTAAGATTCGGGAAAAAGCGGTTACCCTCCCGCTAAGCAAGATTGGAATCGATATGGAGGATCGCGTTCGATGGCCCGAGTGGAAGTACGATGTCAACACCAGCCGTTTGTGCTGCAATGCTAGGTTTTCTTATGCTTTTGGCTTGAGGTGGAGTTGTTGGGTGTGAGGTTCTAGGTTATTAGAAGAGGTTGGGTCTTGTTAGGTGAATGATGAAGGCATGGGTCCGTGCAAGTAGTAAGTCATTAGCAACGACCTATATGTATGTCTACTTTCATTCACGGGTGTGTACGGGAAGGTTCCTTCCTATTGATGAAGGCACTTCTACTAAACCCCATAAGCTACTGAGAAGAGGAGGCGTGTGGTGTTGAACAGTCTCTGCTGATACGCACATGCCTAATATAGATATCTGTGTTGTTGCGGAAGTGGTTGGCTTATGCGTAGTCTCGACATGTTGACAAACCCTCACCAACAGGGTATATGACAGCAACACTAGGACGGAGCATCCCGTCATGATGAGCCTTAGGGGCTGATCTCGGTGGGTTCTTCCATGACCTTTGGCCTTGGACCAAGGTCACATACCGGTGTGGCACTCGAAGTTTCTTCGTGCAGCTTGCCCGCACCCTCCAACAAGAATCTACCCATAGGCCCCATAGTAGATCTTTTTTGGGGGGTTACCTTAGAGGATTCTATTTATGAACCCCAAAAAGCTTTAGGGCCTATGGGTATGGTGACCCACAGTTAACACCTCAATCTTCGCCTTGCGAGCGCAGAGCCTGCAGGGCTAAGAGTGTCTAGAGGTCTGAACAGTATTAATCAGATAATCATGTACCCTTGCAGTCCCCATGCTACTTCAATGTAGTATACCCAAAAAACAACCTAGCACCTAGCCTGCTTTTTAAACGCCCTTATACTTTTCTCGAGGTGCCTCGGGAGAAGCAGGCCAGAAGTGCCAGTGTTTTTGATGTCGCCGGGGCCTCAGATCCTCCGGCGGTGCCCGAGGGTCCTCAAATCGTTTCGTATGCCCGGAAACCACCACGTCCAGACTCCCCAAAATCTGAATTGTGTGCTTTTCAACTCGTAGTTATTAATTAAACTTTGAACTAAGCCTTTAAGTTCTGGACTTGAAACATCCGAAGCCACCTTCGTTAGGAGACCTTGGCTCTTCTGCTGCCAAATATCCTCGACATCGACATCTTCATGGCCTTGGCATCGGCTAGGAGTGTGCACAGGCACCCGTCCCGAATCTCCGGAAGTTGGGTGTCTTGGGTTTCGGGTCGAGGATTTAGTAACATTTAGAGTTTTGGGGTTTAGGGTTTTGGCTAGATCGGGCTGCTGGACAGCGAGGCCTGTTGCAAAAAATACCGCGCATCACTCTTCCAGACGTCTTCCGCTAGCTGCTGCGCGGGAGAGCGAGCATAGGCAACACAGTGAGAGTGTGTGAGCCTCAGGTAGGCCTTTCAGCACGCGCACTTCCTATAGTCTCCATTGTAGTTCCTTTTTTTGGTTTAAACAAAAATGTATTAAGGATTTTATAAGGTATCCCCAAAAAGGAACTACAATGGAGAATCTAGGTACTTTGAAAGAGCCCTGCATATCAAGGCCTTGTCATGCTCAGGGCTCTGGAGCCCTAGGCAAGACTCCAGGCGGAAACGACAGCCCGGACCTTACCTACAGTCTCCATTGTAGTTCCTTTTTGGGGATACCTTATAAACTCGTTAATATATATTTGGTTAAACCAAAAAAAGGAACTACAATGGAGACTATAGGTAGAAACTTCAACGAGCCCTGTCCAGGCAAATCTTCAATTCCTTGGCTATCAAAGCAGCCGTGCACTGTTTGTGGATCGAGTTGATCAGTGGCCCGGCACTGGGCAGTGACGGTTAGGGCGTAGTTCAAAGCTTTGTAAAGGGCAAGTTAAAAGGTGAGACATCGCCGAAAGCAAAGGCAAAAACAAAAGCAAAAGCATAATAATTAAGTCATAAATTAATGTACAACTTTTGTAGAGTTCTAGATTTAATTTTTTATTTTTGAAAATTTTTTCTAAAATAAAATAATAAGCCTTCAATGGACGAAGCGATTGAAAAGAAATTAGACGAGCAACTACAAAACATTAAGTCTGAGTTAATCATATTCAATACCATCCAAGATTTAACGGAAAAGATGCAAAAATTAGAGGATGAGATAGAAAAGTTGAAGAACAAAAATAAATGTATCAATTCTGGAAAATGTATGCCGTGTAATTTCTGTAGTTTTTCGTTAATCTGATTGCTAATATTATTTAAACTAATAGTATTAATCAATAACTAGTTTAGCGTCAAATCTTTTGTAAAACATATCATTTACCTCTCCCTTCATTAAATTAATAAGTAAGAAACTATATGGTTCTTCGGTTGCTGTGTTATACACTTCTAACATTAATTTCTTTGCTTCTGCTAAGTTTTTAGCGTCTGCCACGGACGATTTTTTAATCAATACCGCGCTTAACTCTTCAACCATTGTCTCTATCTCTTTGTAGTTCCTTAACCTGAAAAAGAATAACTGACGACTATTAACACGAATGATAGGACTTAAAGCGTTGAACTTTTGTGTTGCTGATATGATATTGATTGCGTTGTGTCTCCCGCGAACATACAACTGATTTAGCAAAGGTGAGTTTCTTGAAAAAGCCTTACTGTCGGCGAAGTCATCTACTATTACGAGAATAGAAAGTAATTTCTTATGGTCGTTCTTCTTCTGGTATTCTATTACCTTATGTTGTCGTTTTGTCACCTTGTCTAATTCTTCCGGTATATATTCATCAAATAAGCACTTTCCTTTTCTAAATCAACCTTCAGCTCGTCTTGAATGTATTTTTTAACTGGTGTCCAATTACTATCAACTGAAATCGAAGGAGACCAAATATATATTCTTTCAAAGACACCTTTATAAATATCTAATATCATAGATTGTAATAATATACCTTTACCACATCCTGAAGGGCCAATTATTATTTGACTAAAAGGTAGTTTAGTTGCTACTTCGTATTTAGATTGTTTAAAATCGTATTCTTTAACATTAATGGGTTTTACAATGGGAATATCTGACATTTTTATTAATACATAGAAAAGTTATATCGTTATTAATATATGATCGATTATGATGAGTATTTAGAAGTTTTAGATGAGATAGAGAAGATAGAGGAAATAGTTTTACCAAACAAATATAAGAGATGTTGCTATAGCTTGTTAGTGTTGTTTAAATCTTTAATTATGGTTATTAACTTTAAATCTAATTAAGATAAATGAGCGATAATAAAGATGGAGGATTACAGGTAAATAAAGATGGTATTAACTGTTTATTTTGTAGATGTGAGCGAAATACATATCATAAACAAAGTACAACAACTACTGAAAATAACAAAGCAGTTGTTAATGTTGTTGAAGATAGGAGCAGTATTAAGTTTGGTAAAGGTAGGAATGTATCGCCTGATGATGGAATATTTAAAACAGACACCACCCCGCAAATGGGAGGTATTGAACTTTGTAGCACAGGATGGAGTGAAAGTAGGTTAATAACACCCGAAGAGTGCGAAGAACGCCTTGAAAAAATTGAAGAAGATGTTGAAAGGATTGATAAAGATGTTAATAACTTAAAAAATAATTTAAATATTATGGATTAATATTTAAAAATTCTTTTATATGTAATATTGACAGTTTGTATAGTCGCATAGCAATGCGAGGCTCGTGTCTCGCATCTTTTGATGAAGCAGGAACAATTGCCCCCGTCTGGAAAAAATCGGTGCTCATGCCCATGCATTGATTGAATGAACGCGAGAAAGGGGAAAAGTATCGTGAAACATTCAATCGCACTTCATAAGCAAGTGTGTAATTAGTTTGGAAGTGTGCTTTTTTTACTTATAATTTATGTTAGATTATAAGTAAAATGTGTAATTATGTTGATAAAATTGTGGTGTCATTCTTTGCTACTGATGATAATGGTTGAAATTATGGAAAAAATGATATAAGATATTGTCCGAATTGTAAGATCTGTAAAAATATAGAACTATTCAAGAGTTATAACAAGAACAAAGAATACAATAACATATGTAGGAGGTGCTTAGATAGTATAACCGGCTATGTCTCGCTCAAAGAAAAGTCAAGTCTTTATATCTAAAACTTTTATATAGTAATATGCGCGATGTAGATGATGAGGTTAAAGAAACAAAAGCAACGCGATTTCAAAAGCTATTGGATAAGTTAGAACTTATTGAACAGGCATTGAATAAACTTAATGAACCTAAACCAGTTAAAAAAACAATGGATAAAGATAGTGATATTTATAAGAATAAAAGGAGTGTATATGTTAAGAAACTCAACAACAAAGATATTAAGTTTCCAAAGAAGGAGACGAGAGAATATTATGAGATTAAGTTTGACGACCAAGAGAGAGCATATTAAGTATTGTATTTTACAAAAACCATATTTTACAAAAATCATTTAAAGAATTGAGAACTTATATATCAATGGCAGAAACATTCGGAAATAAAAACAAACAGGAATTAACCAAAATTAATAATGACCTGAACTTGATAAAGTATGATGTTATGAATACGTTAGCCGACAATATACCATATATTGAAAACTGCGTGATGACGACTTATGTGAGGAATGGAAAACTAATTCTTGAAATTATAGACGGAAGAACAGTGGATATTATGAGACGAGAAGGGAAGAGAAACAAAGAAAACATAGAACCAAAGGGAATGGCAAAACTTTATACAATAATGAACGGATAAGCGTAAACAGCATTTTACTAGTTAATTTTAGTAAAATTCAATTTAACTAATTATTAGGAAATATTTAGTTAAATTTTATATTAGAAAACTTATTTACTAAACACCATTTAGTAAATAAGTTTTGTAAAATTCTATGTAATTGGCATTTCCCAGTTCAGGGTTATGGTCTTTGGGGATTTTTCTATTAGGGTCTTGCCCCACACCTCATGTTAGGATATTGGTTATAGAATGGTTAAGGGTGAGTATTGTTTAGGCGCTTTGGGTTTTGGGTTGTGTTTTGGATTGTTGTATTGGTTGGTGGGTTGCTTTGTTTTCGGGATTGTTGCATTGGTTTTGGGAGGTGCTTTGTGTTTAGTGGGATTTAAGGGTTGAAGTGTTAGGCGGGTTGAGAAATGGGGTGAAAGCGTAGGGTGGGGTATAGGATGTGAGGTGTGGGGTTAGCCTATGCTTGCTTTTAGACGGTGATTTGACAATCATGTCCCTCAGGTACCAGTTTTGCTTGCTTATCTTGGCGAAGGGACCAGAATGGTATGGCCGGAAGACGTGAAACCTGAACCGTAAACCCTCCTGTAGAGCAAGTGTATGTGCTAACCCCCTTGGGTACCTGCACTCGCTCTGAGCTTTTGATGCTAAGCATCCTAAGCTCCGAGTACGGCCGTGCAAGCCCTTTCAAAAAGAAGAACCCTAAACCCTAAACCCCCCCAAAAACTACCCTAAACCCTAAACCCTAAACCCTAAACCCTCGCTGTGGTGCCCAAGAGAAATGCCACTGGAAGCCTTAGGTCCTGTTTTCGGCCTGACCTTGCTGTTTAACACTCTGGACTTGCTGGTCTCATGGCGGAAAGACGGGCATGGGAAGGGTTTAGGGTTTAGGGTTTAGGGTTTTGGGTTTAGGGCTGAAGCACGGCAGCTAAGGCAATGCTGGCAGTCATCAAGTCCGGTTTCAAAAAGGGTTTAGGGTTTAGGGTTTCGTGACGTTGCAAGCCAGTTGCAACAAAGGGTTTAGGGTTGTTTCGATGCTTCCCCAGCTGATTGGCAGAGTCTGGGTTCAAAAACGGTTGTTTCGACCGCTTTTCAGTGTTTGAGTTTTCAGGTTTCAATGGGGTCGCACAGCCCACCGGCCTCGATGTAACTTACAAGGCTTACACACATTGTGGAAAGATTGGAACGTCGGAACCATCGTCGCCCACATCACCTTGAACATCTACACCTTCAGCCTTTAGCCCTGCACCGCAGCCTTGCCGATACATGGGCCCCAGAGTAGCAGACTTTCTTCCGCCCTCAGAAAGGTTTCAGACATCCTTCGACTATGGGTAGTTGTCAAAATTATGGTCCCTTTTGGGGTACCCTCAGTAACAGGTGCCGTATTATAATAAGGACCCAAAAAGGGACCATAATTTTGACAGCCACCCATATAGTTCTGACCCATGAACACCGCTTGCTCTTCCAGGACCCTGGCTCTGTGGGCCTTGTTTGTAAAAAGCCCAGGTTCTGCAGCATACCTATAGTCTCCATTGTAATTCCTTTTTTTTGGTTTAACCAATTATATATTAAGGATTTTATAAGGTATCCCCAAAAAGGAACTACAATGGAGACTACAGGTAAGCCTAAAGTCTCAAGCCCAAGCCCTGAACAACACACCCTAAGCTTTACGACACAAGACGCCGACGCAAGCTCCGTTTGTTTATCTGTTGACACGTGGGTAGTTCTCTAAATTATGGTCCTTTTTTGGGGTACGTACTTTCCGGATCGAAAAGACCATCAACACGTGGGTGGTTGTCAAAATTATGGTCCCTTTTTGGGTCCTTATCATAATACGGCACCTATTATTTAGGGAGTCCAACGTTACTCCCTGCGGTGCGACATAGTCAGCCAGGTGGCTGGGAAAAAAGACTCACACCCTTCAGCACTGAGTCCAAGCTTAAAAGCCCAAACCGGATGTTTTCCCCCGAAGTGCACCTAACTCTGGAGCCCTCGAGGTTCTGGCCTTGTGGGGATTGACTCCATCGAACCGGCCTCTTCTCTCACGCGTGACTGGCGCAGTCGGTGCTGAGGAGCCGCAAGTTGCAAGCACCATCAAGTACCCGTTTTCGTCCGGAAGGGTTTAGTCGGGTTTCGGGCAGGTCGAGATGTCCTAGACCCCGGTAGCTCGACGCCCTCGAAGCCGGAACAGGGGCGGCACAAGCGCGCAACATCTCCCAGAGAGAGCACTCGCAGTCTACTTCCGGTTCTCCCAGGTGCCATGTTGGTACCTAGACCCTTCGGGATGTCATTACAAACCCTAAACCCTAAACCCTAAACCCTAAACCATACCTCAGCTTTCCTCAGGAGGAAGGGAGATACTCGAGCTTGCAGCATCCCCGCTTCGCCAACTTTCTACTGGCAGGGCTCCTCCGACGCTTGGCCACAAACCACACAGCATCAAAAGGGGGCTTTAACACTGAAAATGCCTCTGTGGTGCATAATGGCATGAAGTATACAAAGGGAATATGTTATGACATAAATGGCACAGAAAGAGAAGTCGACTAAGTCAACTATAACTAGACCCTAAGACGTTCAAGGCTGAGCTGGCGTTTGTGCTTTAAGACTAAACCCTCAATTCTTAGCTCGGCCCCGCATCCTAAACGGGCCCAGCCTTAACCCAATTTGGGTATCCTCAGTCATGATTTCCCTAAATACCACCTTTCAAAGGTAGGTCTTTTGGGCATGCCCACTTTTCACTGAGGTGACGTCGCCAACATCGGATGGTGGCTGTTCGGGCTTTGCCGAAAGTGGCTGAGGTTCGCAACACCCGGCAGCCCCTAGCTCCCGGCACCTGCTGTCTAAGTCTACGACTGTCTTCGGTGTTTTGGGCTTTCGCTCTCGGCCCCAAGCGCCAAAGCGAGAAGGGGATGAAAGATGCTCCGGCCAAAACGGTTGAGGGTTTAGGGGGTTCAGGAAGCTGATTGGCAGAGCCTGGGTTCAAGAACAGGGGGTTCAGGAAAGGTATAAACCCTAAACCCTAAACCCTAAACCCCAAACCCTAAACCCTAAACCCTAAACAAATACATGGGGGCTGAAGAATGGGACCGTTGTGTTGAGCTTGTCAGTCAGGTTCGCGAAAGCGAGTGCAGTGTTTGTGCGGGAGCCACAGACCATTTGCTACCTTGTAGGCCCGCAACCCAAGCCCTCAAGCCCAAAAGCTGAACCCAGTAGCCTTGGTGACAAAGTAGATGGCAGTCGAATCGGGCAGTCATCTGTTGTGGAGCCGAGTGGTGCATGCACCGTGTGCAGCCGCTTGCGTGACGGACTTGTGTGGAGCCTTGCCTTCTGCGTGCGAGTGTGAGAGTCGAAACCCCAAAGCCTTGCCAGCTTTGTGCAAGACCTAAACCCCAGTAACCGGCGGACCCCGACAGACAAAAGCAAACCGAAGCCTGCCTGAATAATTACCGAGTAATTGCGCAGCCGAAGTCCTGAAGCCACGCCGAGCTCGCTCCAAACAACTCGACACTCCTGCTACCTGGACCCCAAAAGTATGTAGAATAATGGCCCTTTATGGGTTTTGGGCCATTATTTTACCTACTCTTGGGGGTTTAGGTAAACACTATAGACCCAAAGCCCGATGTATGCGTCGAAGGCATCAGAGCCAACACTCTCTGCGGGGATCCTCCGCGGAGGCTCGCGTGCAAGAGCTGCCGCTGGCTCTGCAAAGAAGGCTTTGAATTAAACTTTTAGGGCTTAGGAAGAAGCGTAGTTCAAGGCTTCAGGGTCGTTAGAGGTTGCAAAAAGGTGTTGAAGGTCTTGTAGTATCAAGTTTGAATTTGAATGTTTTTGGGGGTGGGGCAATTCGGATGGTATTCTGGTTCTATCAAGGAGTCATAGACCTCAGCAGCACCAAACATACAAGCAGAGTGTGAAGCCACAGTGCCTTGCACCCCTGAATGCTCAATCCGCAACACAACTCAGAACCCTGAACCTAAGAACCTTATATCCTACATGGGATGTCTTGTTGCCTTTGAGCTCCACTGACTCAATTCGTTTCATGCAGTCAGACCTCGAACCATATGCCTCGCCTGGAGTGTCCGAGTGTGAGCACCGAAAACCTACATGTCCTCCTCAGGGCGGGAAGGCTTCTCGCGAACCACAGTTGAGATCAAAACCGTGGAGATTTCTGCTGGAAAACATTGCCAGAAGTGTCCCCCGCCTCCCCCATAATTACCTGAGTTTGTCAAGATGTTGAAGTCATCTTCCCGATTCCTCCCTGCCCGTGTGGCCACGGAATGTGTGCTGTAATTAGTAAAAACGAAGTTTTGAACGAGGTTATCAGATGATTGCAGGATTTCTGATCTTTCTGATGCAGTTTCCAAACGCAGGTTCTCAGTGTATGTTGTTATTTTTCTCGTATCTGTCCTCGGTCCACCTCGTGTGGTGTTTCACTCAGCCGTCCCATCAACACATGCCTTGCCTGGACTGTTCGAATTGTGCCGAAAATGCAAACCCTGAGCCTGAAGTCCCAAGCCAGAATCTAAGGTTGGAAGTATGGGCCCCTAATATGGACCCTTATATAGTAGGTGTATAAGGATCCCAGGCTTTAGGGCCCATAGTAGGGGCCCATGGGTTCAACCTTAGACAGAAGAGTCCAAAGCCTTAGCCGACACGCGTGGCGTTTGAGGCGCTCAGGCCTGCATGCGCTCTGGCATCCCATGAAAATCTTCGACTTGAGCCATAACACCAACACACCAGAGATGCGGCGCGGCTTATGCTTAGGGAAGGTCGCTGATCGAAGTTGGTTACTTTCAGCGTTTCGCAGAGGTTTGTGAGGGCTTGTGTTTATTTGTTGCATATATTGCTCTTGCAAAACAGTCGTTTCCACGGTAGATGTCCACACTTGCACTCAGCATGGAAGATGCTCCTGCGTGAGGTTCTTGTGGGGCCTGGCCCGGTCCACACGCAGGTTCCTAAAAGGCCGAAGACACGCAGAAACCGTGGGTTTCTTAACAAGAGACCAACCCTAGGGCTCCAAGTATACAAATAGTACCTACTTTGGGGTCTAAAGTCTATAAATTGTGCCTACTTTGGGCTATTTGGAGCCCCAGGGCAAGGCAAGACGAATATCACACCTCTGCTGCCTCTGCAGCCCCAGGCCCGAAGGAAGCTAAGGAGAGCCTAGGGTGTGTGGCTTAAGAGAGTCGGGTCTCAAGGGGTCGAACAGACCCTTTTTATCATCAAGTTGCTTCGATACGTCCTTCGGAAAAGAGACAAATAACTCGTCAATGATCGTGGCTATGATATTTGATCTACAAGGCCTCCAAGCACAGCCCACACTAAATCTGTGTTGATGGCCCAGGATTCTCTGCCTGCTGAAGACGTTCTTCTTGCTCAGCGTCCAATGCTCGTCGGACTGCGGTCGGGAGATGACCGACTACCCGCAGGCATGAAATCCATCGGAACCGTTTTCAAGCCACTTATTCCTAAGCATAAAGTCATCGACATAGATCGATTGCGTCAAGTTGAGTCCCAAAGGGCCCTGAGTACCTGCATAGTAGAATGTAGGGTTTCTACAACAACAATTGCTAGTATGGCTTGGGCAAGTATCCCTCATATAGGTACTTGGGACCCTTTGGGATTGATAGTCACACTACTCACACTACCCAGAGTCTGGTTCGATTAATGTTCATATATGATCAGACCGACCTCGAAACATCGGACATCCACAACAATTTCAAAAGCAGGAGAACTGCCACCACGGCGACAACAGAAAAGGGCACTGTTTGTAGTGCTGCCACTATCTATACTTCCACGGCAGCGGCTGTTACGGACTTTTTTTTCTACGACTACGACTTCGAGGACGACAACGACGACGAGGATGGGGACGACGAGGAGGAGAAAGTACACGACGAAGACGAGAACGACAACAACGACGAGCACAACGAACTGTTAGGGTGTCCTGTGCTGCTACTACTGTAGGACACGACAAGTTTCGGTACCATTTGAGCCCGAAACCCTGCCCAAGAGTGCAAACCTTAACCCTTGACCGTAGTCTATAGCAAGACTGAGACTTCGCATCTTGCTCCAGGCTCTGTTGGCGGTTTGCTTCTTTATGCACTGCGCTCCTAGGCTGAGCAGGTTAGCCAAAGAATACGGTTCTGGCTCCTATACACGGGTTCTTATGAGTCCCTTAAGTGTCTTGTCAGCTCCTATCGGTTTCTGTTTTTCAATGTGTTCTATGAGAAGGGTGCTCGGAAGTTTACAGGGAGCGGGGTTGAAGGATCACTAGCGTTTCTCTCAAGGCTTCCATGGACAGTCTTGCCCACTCTACCTCACGGCCCTGCAGAGGTACATGCCATTTGCAGAAACGGTTTGGTGCCCGAAACTACAACCAGCTTTGATCCGAAATAGTCCATCCTCCGGGTTCCTGGAGCATGAGGCCCTACCTTAACCCCAAAAAACCTACCTTTTTAAGGACTTATATAAAGAAATCCCAATAAAGAGCCGTAAAAAGGTAGGTTCTTTAGGCTCTAGGTAAACCCTAAAGCCTAAACCGTGGTTCCTGGAGCCCGAGGTCAAGTTGATTTACATGCTGCGCGTCAGCTCCTTTGGCGGGAAGAAGATCCTGGTCCTGAGACTCGGCGCAGGGAGTCCTGAAGCCTGAGGCCCAAGAAAAAGTCGCAAGGCGCAGCATCTCACAATTTTCAGCTTTCTGTAGTCCCCCTAAAACGGGGTACGGGTACTTGAAGTGCAGGATTCTTAGAGTTTAGGTGCTATTCCGTTCTGAGAAGCTCGGAGCAGTGCGTAAAGCTCTGCACGCATATGCATATTTACAGATTATCTGATCGAGATATCTTCGATGGTTTTTGATAGTGCGTTCTAGAGTTGGGAGGTTCGTGGATACAGTGTGTTAATTTGAGCGATATTTGGACCAGCAGAGGATGATGTTGCTTCGGTAGTTGTGCGGCCTGCGCTCTAGCCCATCCGTGCCTACGAGCGTGAAACCGCGAAAGCGTCCTGCTCTGCAACTTTATAGTTTAGATATCCGCGGACCTGAAACTCAAAGTCTTGACGCTGTCCCAATTAACAGCCCTTTCATCCGAAAGCTTGGATAACCGGAATCAAGCCCGACGGCTCAAACACAGCTCAAAATGTCCTTCTAGGGCTTCAGTTGTGTTGTAAGCAAACTCTGCTGCAAAGCAGCCAGAAACGATCCGAGTCGCGAGCTGAGGATAAAGACTCTCGTTAGCGGCGCCATGCGGGAGATGCCACTTGACGCAGAGAGAGGGGTTTAGGGTTTAGGGTTTAGGGCTTATATAAGGACTTTAGGTCACGCCATCTCTGCCCCCCACTGACAGCCCTCCCCAGCCTAGACCCTCAACCGCCCTGAAAACCATTCAAGCAGCCAGAGACTAAACCCGCAGACCCCCCACCCTCTTCCCTTCATAAATCCCTACCGCCTTTCCACCCCTACAGACTGTCCACCGAGTTTCTTGATCTTCTGCCTCTTCTTTCTGGCCTTCGCCCTGACTGCCGTAATGCTCGACCGGAGTGTGGCCGTTGGCATCGTCAGCTGGCACCTTCGGCTCAGAAGTTCCTAGCAAGTTTGAAAGCTTGCTAGAGGTACCCATGGGCCCCATAGTATACTTCCTTTTTTGAGGTTCATATTTAGAACCTAGAAGGTAACCCCCAAAAAGTAACTACTATGGGGCCTATGGGTAGAGGTGCGCCCAAAATAGCCTTTCGAGTCTAAGTAAGCTCATCAGTAGCTACCCCCTACCCTGCCCAAACAAAGCTGGCCAGCGGGAAGACGAAATCCTGCTCCCCAAGCACAAACTGACCTCCATCTGAGCCACATCCTGAGCCGTGGAAGTCGAAGCCCATCACCGAAGCGTCTTCGTTAGAGATATTCCCTGGAAGCCCTTCCTAGACTCTAGATTGTAGATCCTCGCGCAAAGAATGGAATTCGAAAGCTCCTTTCACAAAAGCAGGGGCATTCGCCTGTTGACCCTGAACAGCCTAAGATTCTAATTCGGTAAGGAAGGCGACCTCAAGTACGACGCAAACCAACAAAAACCTGGCAAGCCTTCACGAAAACCTCAACGAAGCCCCACAAGGCGCTGAAGCAACTGTATAAAGCGACGTCCTACGCCAAAAAACCTAAACCCTAAACTTCGAGAAGTGGAAGCTTCTAGGTCACTGTATCGTGGCCTCATCTTTGGCGATGGAGCCGGGCTGGATAACATGGGCTTTGCTATCGAAGGCCTGGGGGTTGGAAGCTTTAAGGCTTTGGGGCTTAAGGGGTGGGGTGGGGGCTTGAGGGGTTGAGGGTTAACAAAAAAAAGGCCTAAGGGGGAGTTTAGAGTCGAGGGTTTAAGGTTGAGGCGAAAGGGCTCAATTAAAACCAGGATGGCTTGAAGAGGGGACGGTTTAACCTCTAAAGCCTTGTGCGCTTCGGCATCTGTTTGCGGGCTTGGTCTTAGTCATGAAGACGACGTACCTTCAAGCGTCGAGTTGGTTGTGAGAGTACGATGCCAAAATCCTGGTCTGACCTTGTCGAGCGCGAGTGCTAAAGAGAGTCCGTTTTGGAGGTTTCGCCGCATTTTTGCACCTGCGAGCAGAGGTCGCAACAGATGATTAAGAGCTCTACGCCCAAGCTGTCGTCTGGGGGCTGTCCATATACAATAGCTGAACCCCCTTGGTGCAGGAGGAGCAAGCATTGACACTCAAATGAGTGCATCTGCGACCGAGGGTGAAAAACTAGCACCCAACTCGTGTCGTGCATGTCCTGTTTTACTCATTAGCTAGCCTGATACTCCCAAGCCTCATGTCACCACTCCGGCGTAGGAATCCCTAAAGCCCATAACTACCCGAAGTTGTATGAAGTCGAAACCCGAGACTGTCCCTTCCCGAATATGCCACATATGCCGTACTATCGAACCGGACCCAAAACCCTTTTCAATACAAGGCAAACCCCTATAGTGAGATAAATTCTCTCAGTGTCTCTGGCTTCAGGCCCTGTAAAAGCCAGACAACTTCCAGCCTCAGACTCCCCCCATGGCTTTGAATGCAGGGCTTTCCCGGGGCGAAATTCCACGTCGCCCGGACGCAGCGCATGGAAGGTTTACTGGGTCCTGTGGAACGGTGGGACTCAGGGTTCATGGGTTCAGGGCTGTGGGTCCAGAATTCATATTATGAGAACTTCAGAAACTTATGGTACCTTTCAAGGGTCTTGGGTCCTTGTTTTAAACCCTGAAACCCGAGCAGCCTGAAAGGATGCGGCCTGAAAAGCTAAAGATACCTTCGACCCGAAGGATCCCATAATCTAGGGGATGTAATAATTAGAATAGGGCTTTGGGGGTTCTTTATCATATTTATAGTACACTACACCCCCAACCCTATATTCAAATTATCAAGGCCCCTATATTAGCGATAGTTTGTTTCAAGTGTTGTAGCTAATGATAGATGCTCAATCGCATCCCCGCGGCCCAGGTGTGACGGACGTAGATGCTCCTCGGCTGAGTTCAGTGGTTTCACCGGAGGGGTCAGGAAGAAACCCACCCGCAGACCTCTCAGCAAGGCCAGTTCGTCCAATCCTTGCACTAACCCTCCAGGTACCTGCTATATAGGGCCCTATAGGCGGCTCTAGTATCCTCTATAGTAGGTACCTGGAGAGCTAGGGTTGAGGCTTGGGGCTAAGGTATCGTTTTCGAGGCCTGGTCGTCACACCTGAAACCTATGGGGACGCGAGCCCCAACACTATGTGGGAGATCCTAAGCCACCACAGGCTCAAAGCCCTTTCTGGGTTGTTCAGAATTTGTGTTTTGTTTTAGTGTCGGACAGTTCAAGAGCCCCGGTTGAGTAGAAGTTCATGACTCACAGAACAGTTGACTCTAAACCATAAATAGCTCCAAATGGTAAGGACCCTAGAAGGCACATGATTTCAACCGCCCCCAACATGATCCCCACATTATCCAAAAGGCATGGTGCAGCTAAGAACGATTGACCAGGGGTTCGTACAGGGTGTAAGATGTGAGGATTGCGTGCCCAAAGGCGCTGAGCACTCATCTTTCCCGGTTTCTGGAGCCATGGACGTTCATAGTAATGTAGGGGCCTCGATATTTACTGATACTATTTTTGTGGGTTCCTGCTGATATAATTATAGTATAATAGGCCTCAAAGCCTTATTCTAATTATTAAAGTCCCTACATGAGTTTACAGAAGGAGCTTCTCCCAGATGTGCGGTACCTCCTTCAATCGCCTTGCCCGGATGGCGGGAGATGCTTTGTTGCTGTCGAGATTCTCACCTCCTGATCCATTCCCGAAACGGGTAGTTCTCCAAATTAGGGTCCCCTCTTATAGATCCCCGATATAGTACGGCACCCTTATTGAAAAAAGACCCTAACTTAGTGGCTGAGTAGGTAACCTTTAACTTTTTGGGGCTCTGATAATCCTACTATAATTCAAAAGATTAACTTTTTTTGGGCCAGGGTACTCAGCCCCTAAGCCAAAAAAGACACGAATTTAGAGAACTAGCGACCGCTCTTCGCCTTGAGGTTCTGAAGACCCTTCTCACTGTTATGGCAATTTTGGGCACGGTGACCTTCATCGTGCAGCTGGGCTGTACAGCGAAGCCCAGAAAGTTGGAACATGGATTTAGGATGATCAGTGCTAGGATCCCTTATAAACTACCTTTAGGGTACCACAATAATGATGTTCCAACTTTCTGGCTTCTACTGTAGACCCTCCAGGGTTCAGGGCTGGGGGTTTTGAGGATTGTGGCCTGCACTACTCATGCCCTGTTTCTTCAGACATCGAAACACTAAGCATGCAATCCCGAAGCCCTAAATCCTAAACCCCTGAACCCTTTAACCGCAGACCTTTCCCGCTAGGCCCTAGGCCTTACATCTAAGCCATCAGCTCAAGCCTCCTAAGCTTTTCATCTCCGCCTGACGCTTCAAGTCTCAAACCTTTAAAGCCTCTCACCACTCCCCACACACACCACCTTCCTAACGCGTTTAGGGTTTAGGGTTACCCTTAGCACGTTCAGTACTTACGTCATCGCATTTGATATCGTCCCAAACGACTGGGCCTCTAAGATGCTCGCTCTCCTTTGAAGGGGGCTGTGAGGGGTCGCCAGCAGTTGCGCTCCCTCAGGGCCTTCAACATAGCCAGGCGCGACATGCAAGCCTGATGTAAGGGTTAGGGGTAACTGGCGAAGAAATCGAGAGAAGTACCAAGTGACACTTCGCCAATCCAGACACCCCAAGGGCACACATAAGCCTTGCTCAGCCTCTTCCTGAAGAGAAGTGGTCTGTATCTGCGTATGGTGAGTGGCTTTCGAAGTCGGTCCTCTGTCTTTGGGCCTTTGGGTTTCACTCAGACGACCTATTGCCACATGCCAAGACCGGATTGTCCCAGTTGTGAGCGCTGAAAGCCTCCAAACCCTAAAGACGCGCTCAGACTGGATCCTTTTGGAGCGAAATTGCCCTAACCCTCCAGGTACCTACTATATAGGGCCCTATAGGGGGCTCTAGTACCCTATATGGTAGGTACCCGGGGAGGTTAGGGTTGCTTAGCAACCAGCACCGAAGATCTGCTGACCGAAACCCCAAGCACAAACCTCAGCCAGCACTCTGAATCCTACAGACTCCGGCCCAAAACGCAGTTATGAATAGACATTTTCGAGATGGACTGAGGATTCTGAACATGATCATTGCCATCTACAGCACGGCACCCTGGCATGATCATAAGTTTGCGGCAGAGGACGTCATGGCATCAAGATGTGCTCCTTAAGTTTAGGCTTTGGTTTGGACACCGTTAGTTCAGGGTCTACGGCTCTAGTTGCGGGTGCCGCGGGTGTAAAGTCGCAGGTGCTCCGAGAGAGGGAGGTGCATGTATGTTTGTTTGTGCATCTGTATGTATGAATGCATGTACGTACCTACACACTCCAAAGTTTAGGGGCTATTGTGGTTTTATGTGAAGGACCTAAACCGCAGCAGGCAAGTAGAAGTCCTAAGGCTGGTGCATAGCAAGTTCTTTCTAATCGCTTAAGGCTTGGTGATCTTGCTTCGCATTCAGCCTGCTTGTTAGTTGCCTTTGTTCTATGAGCCCTGCCTGAGAGCATTGCATCTCACCAGCTGTCACTAGAATCGTGAGGTGTGTGATATACGAGCAGAAAATCAAGTGTTCCGCGAAGATGTAAAGGAGGTGTTTTGCTCCTGAAACTCGTAAACCACGAATCTGTAATCCCAGCAACCATTCAGCCCCAAACGCTCACGGCATCGGTAGCTTTCGAAAGCTAGATGCCGCAAAATCAGATAAATTTGGTTTGGCCGCTGTCCACTGGTAGAGTCCAGAACTTGAAATGAACACTAAACCTTCCAACTTGGAGAAGCACGATGCTTCTACCAGGAGTACGGGCGATTGGAGATGGAGAGCGACCTCCTTTTCCAGTGGGACCGTCGCATAGGGTTTCGGGTAAGGGTCTACTGGTTACAGACTTTTCAATAGCCTCCATAAGAAATTTCCAGCTGGGGAGTCCATGTGTTCAGGCTGTGAATCCTAATCTCCATGAATTTCCACACGCCCTTTTCGGTTCTGCCTATAGTCTCCGTTGTAGCTCCTTTTTTTCGTTTAACCAAATATATATTAAGGATTTTATAAGGTATCCCCAAAAAGGAACTACAATGGAGACTATAGGTGGAATCGATGCGACTGAGATCTGTACTTCGGCCTTCAGTTGCCAGCTCATGGAGTAGACGTGTGCGAGGTTGGCCACTAGAGGGTTTAGTTTCGGGTTCGATGAGGGTTCAGGATTTGGGCTTTGTGTTCTAACTGTGGGGACGGTTAACTTAACTTAGGGTTAGTAGGAGCGGAAGACCCCGAGAGACAAAGACGCTTGAATCTTGCAGGAGCGCGCCAAGTACTGTTGCAACTGCCTGCTGCATGGCATCAAGATCATTCAAGGGAGCATCTGGCCTCCTCACCAAAAGCTTAATTATAAGCCTAAGCTTAACTAAACTCAAGCACGAATCAGCACAACAGGCCCTAGATCTCTCCTAGAAGGAGGAACAGGAAGTCCTGGTAAACTTGATTTTTCCAGGTGGTGATCGAGAAGACGTCTTCTACCCTACTTACATAAGGCTAAAGGCAAGCTGTAGACCGGCTCTATGTGTCAAGGCGTTAAAAACAGGCGCCTAAATAATTACCTGTACTACTTAGGGGGTTCCTTATTATAGTTATACTATAATGGGCCCCAAAGCCCTATTCGAATTATTAAGGACCCTATATTTTGCCTTAAGGATCTTGAATTTGGCCTTATCTTGGTCTCTGCTTGTAGGAATTCCCGAACCTTATTCGTTTGCTTCTGGTTGCTATTCAGGAGTTCAGTTACTAATCCTAGTTATTAGTAGTGTTATTGTGTGTATTATTCTGAATATTTTGGGTCGTCACATCGCGGTTATGATTGCTACACTGCCCCTACAGCTGCTCGAGGCTTGGAATGCAGAAGTTACGGTCGAGAAATCGCCTCTGGCTGCACTTGACTCGTGGCGTTGTGATGCTCTGGCTGCCACAGCAAACGCTTTTGGGTTCTAGGTTTCATGAAGGGTTGGAGCGCCGCAACAGGCAGAATCCTTTCGCCCCTCATTCTGCAAGCTCCCCCTGAGACCCGATTTTGGAAGTCCTTATTATGAGGCCCGAAAAGAAAAGCAAAAGTCCAGATCACTCTGTTCTTCCGATGTAGATAGTTCTCGGGGTCCCGGCTGTGGTGTGCATTCGCCGTTTTTTTCTATGGGTGCTAGCTGGTGTTGGGCTCAGATGTCTGGAGCATGTGCGAAATCTTGGGACTTCCCTCCTGTTTTTCTTGGTTCGGATGCAACTTGGTCAGATGACGGGCGCGAGAAAAACTAAAGCCGAACAAGCAACCAAACCCCAAACCCTAAACCCTAAACCCCTAAACCCCTAAACCCTAAACCCTAAACCCTCAACCCCAAACCCTAAACTGCTGAAGCTGAGGATTGGCTGCCTAGCCGGTTCGGTGGCCTTCTTCGCGGCCTTTCCGACAGGTCAGCGTTCATTCTGTAGTGTGGTGTTTTGATTTAAGGGTTGCTCAGGCATGTAAGATTTAGGAATTAGAGCTTTAGGGTGTGGGTTTTCGGTAACGTTTAAGGTTTACGGTTCAGGGCTATTGAGACGAATTCGGGGTGCTGATTCAAAGCTGAGAGCGACCGCTTTCGGGTTCTACGGCGGCAGGTTCCGACTTAGGAGTCATCAGCTTTTAAAATACGATCGAATTACTGTTTCAGGAGTACTATTTAACAAGTTATGCATGAAGAGGAATCATTGAGTAATCCGGAGACGTCTTCAACTCGCACACTTGTAGCAGAGATCTGAAAACCCAGACAGCTACATTCTGTGTACGCAGGCCCTGATACAAGTATCCCGATCCGTCAGCCCTCAACGACCCAAAATGAAAGAGACTTGGCTGAAGAAACACGAAGTGGTAGCCAGCCCTCCGCGTGCGCTATGCCCTCAAATCCATAGAACTGCAAAAAGCAGAATTGCATCGCAGAGCCTTGAAGTTAAATGCCTCTCACACCAAACCCGTGGACCTTTAAACGCTTCAAACTCTGACTCCAAAGCCCCAAGCCTTAAGCACATGCCTCAATCCCGGAAGCTCTCACAAGACCAACAGCCTCCAAAACGTATATATATATATATATATATATAGTATATCTATCTATCTATCTATCTATCTATCTATCTATCTATAGAAAAGAACCCTTATATATCCCTAAATTCGGGCTTAAGGGACCCTCAACAAATCCCCGGAGCCCGAAGGTCCGGATGCGATGGCCGCACCACCGCCCTTTCCTCTTGGCGCCCTCCTCCTCGCGACTGCGCAGGTACTTGCAGGGCTGCTGTTGAGGGTTTACGTATGTTTAGGTTTTTTAAGGTGATGGGGAATAGGGTTCAGGATGTAAGTAAGGCTTAGGTTGGGATTCCAGAGCTTTTAAGTCAGAGAAGGAGGACTTTTAGATTAGGACTATGTAGGGTTTAGAGTGTGAGGTCTAGTGCATAATGTGGCTGTGGTGTGTTACGATTACTCCGGTGTGGGGTTGAGTCATGTCAGAATATGGTGCCATGGGGTCTAGGGGATTGGAGTATATGGGTTTAGGGTTACATCTGGACTTGATGAATGCCAGCACCCCACTGAGCCTGGGTTCAGAAAAATGGTATAAAATTCAGGGGTGTTGGGGCATAGTTAGTAAGGTTTACGGAATTACGACGGAATTAAGGTCCGGGGTGTGATCAATGTTTAGGAGAAGCCGGATTCGGATGCAAGAGGGAACGTTAGGCTTTCGATGTTGTTGGCTCTGAGGTCGGATAGCTACAGACACATCCCAAGAACTAACACATACCGCCCTTACCTTTGGGAGTTCAGGGTTTCTCTTTCCGGGGGGGGGGGGGTTCATTTCAATAAGTTGGGGTCCTCTATCTTCAGGGCTTCGCTCGCAAGATGTTGCTCTGATTCTGGGCGCCAACCCTTAAGCTGGCCCTAAACCCTCAACCCAACTCCTACATCCTTTCTGGCGTGGCTGTGAGGTTGCCCCCTGACTTTTACGGTTTCACTTTTCAGGGTAGCTACCTGAAGCCCCAATCCTATGTAAAGCAGGACCTTAGATGAGTCGACTTATGACCCCTTCATAATGGTTGAACTTGAATGGTATAATATACGTGCCGACATAATTACCTATATTATTTCAGGGGTTCATGTTATAACTATAGTACAATATACCCCAAGACCCTATTCTAATTATCAAGGCCTCTATATTTGTCGGAGCCACAGGAGGTCCCTTAGCACACCGTCCGTCGAGTTCGCCGACGCCCCTACCTACGGGGCCAGCCCTGGTTTGCGATCTGGGTGCCAACAAGCACAAAGACCCTAATATAGGGGCCTTAACACTTAGAAAAGGGTTTTGGGCCCATTATGCTATACTTATAATAAGGAACCCCCAAAACCCTACAGTACTGTAAGTCTTGTATCTCATCGACGCGCGACTTGGTGAGCTAGGGCTAGGAAATATCTTATTGACCAGCCTGCCCGCAGTATCTTCAACACGCATACACGCTGAACTTCTGAACCCTACATCCTGAAGCGTACACCCGAGCCCGAACCTTACATCCAAGATGGAGCAGAAAGCACAGGTGGGCATGCAGGCCCTGATGATGCGCAGCGACTGGTTCGCCGTAAGCGGTGGCAAGGAGGGTCCCGTGGAGGCCGGCCAAGTAAGAGAGGTGCCGGGATCAGGATTGATAATTTCGGGAGTTTAGGTTGAAGCTTCGGGTTTACAGGTGTTGTCGGACGAGCATGTGCTCGTGGAGTGAGAGGACTTTCGATGATTTTGAGGAGCCAGCCATTCGAAGCACCCGACAAGCTGCCCCTTCGCAGCTGCGGACCAAACCCTTGAAGCCCCAGTCTTGTTGTCGACTTCACCTCAGAAAGAAGGTAAATCTTGCGAGATGAAGAAAGGCCGCTGACACGAAAATGACCGATAGATCCAGCCCCCAATCCCGAAACCCTAAACCCGCGCAGCCGGGGAGGAGCATTTCCTTTGGCAGCTTGGCTTCACCTGGCTCAGCAGCCACCAACCTTCCGCAGCACCACATTGCCGAATTGAAAGTATCTTCCATGTTTCTAGGGCTGTGTTAAGGGGTATACGCGATGTGAAGCAATCTCTAAACCCGAAACATCCCGAAACCTGCTTGTTGTCCAGTCTTAACTGCTCGTGGCAAGCGGACGCTCCTGCATGTTCCCGTAGCGATTAGGGCAGTCATCGTGAGGCCGTGCCGGCTGTGTGCGAGTGATTGCGAGTGTGCGAGTCGAATCCGGACACCCGAATCACCAAACCCCCTAAGCCCTAAACTCGGGTACAGCAATGCGGGCTTCGTCCTAGCTAGGTGGGAGACAACAAAAACCCTAACCCCTCCAGTGTGTAAACCCACGTCCCGAGCATCACCCGGTAAACCAAGCTGTGAGGGCCAGCCAAGAAAGCAAATCATTCAACTGGTCTCAAAAATGAGTGCAACACTATAGCTATGCGGACAGAAGGTTATGAATGGCATGAATACATAGATGAGAGCACACAATAAACATATCTTCCCACACAAAAACTGACGGTGCCTAGGATCGTCCGTCGCTGCGAGCAGTCGGATCTGCGGGCAGAACGGCCTGTGGAGAGCGAAATGGAGGCAGAACACTGGTGAAGCTTTTCGGTGTGTATTGTAGGGGCCTAAATAATTACGAATACTATTTGGAGTTCCGTATGAAAAGTATTGTATACTGGGCCCCAAAACCCTATTCTAATTATCAAGGCCCCTACATTAGGTGTTGCAGGTTAGGGCTTTTAAGCTTGAGGGCGTTGAGGGGTCTAGTTTTCGGGTTCATAGGGGTAGGGTTTTTTTTTGATTAAACCTCGGGAGTATTTGACTCAGGGGTTCTGAAAACGAAGCACTCAGAATTGCTCATGGGGCCATAGGGTTTAGGATCGCAGGTTCGGATCTGACCCGCAGATGGCTAATTGTGTTTTTTTCTTAATGTGCAGCGGTTTTTAGCCTCCCACGTAGTCGGTCTAAGCTTTTGCAGCTTTAGGTCGGTCATAAGGATTTGCGTCAGGGCTCTTGCATTTCTCGGGGCTAAGGGCTTCAAGCAATCTTTGCTGCACTGTAGCACCAAAGACTGCTTGAACCTGTTGGACGTGCCTTCCCAAAAGCAGGAAATGGCAGCGCACATGGTTATGACGATCTGTTTATTGTATTATGATCACTGTTTCTGTTAATTTTTACTATTATGATCAGTGTTTTTGTTATTTTTATTCAGTCATGACCTCGTTTGGGGGGCGGAAAGGCATCGAGCCAATCCGGATAATTATGGCCCTTGTGACTCTTTGGACCCGCGAGGCGCAGACTCGTCTGACCAGGGAGCTTCTGACGGAAATTCGCCCCTTGGATGTTTAGATTCACAAAAATTGGGGTCAGGGTTTAGGGTTTATAGGTGTTTAGATGGGCTTATAAGGTGACATAGAACTTGCTTCAGAAAAGTGGCTTCGATGTGGGGGCTTTTTCGACGCCACAGCCCTCAGCTAAAAACCGCGCCTGCGGCCTTCTCAAGACCCAGAGACTCCAATATCCCTTAATTAAGGAATATACCTTACATCATATTAGGAATCCTACTAATATTTAAGGTATATTCCTTAATTAAGGGATATTGGAGTCTCTGGAGAGCAATTCAAGTTGAAGAGGCTCCCGGACCTGACCCACACTTCTTCCACGAACAAACCCCAGGCCCAAGCCCGTAACCTTTCGCCTAGGGATCCGGGCATTTATGGGCTTTGGGTTTCTGAATTCCGCCTTGAACTTCAAAACTTCAGGAAGCCCTTTGCCTGACGTTGAGGTGGTGGACATGGATACGGTCATGGTGTTCACCAACAGAGTTCAGTATGCTCCGGAGGGGTAGGGCCAATCGGACACCGAAGCAGACGCTAAGGCCCCTAGCCTTCAGCTCAAGATTAGGAACCCTCAGCCAAAAGTTCTCATTGCCAAGCCCGAGCACCTTGGAAAGAGGTCCTCAGACTTGATTGTAACCCTATCCGGACCTCAAGATCACAACAAGGTGCCTCCAAGTCTGCAGTAGCCCGAACCAGTATATTGCCGAGGTGGTCGGATGGAAAGGGACAAGCCATCCAAGGCGCGCTTACTGTTGTGGCACTGGGCTTATTGGTTTTTTCGTGTGTTTTTTGCTTGTGGCGGCCTGTTCGTGAGCCCGGCCCTTGCACAACGAAGTGGTGCCACGTCTTGCAGACAGGTTTGGTCCTAGATATACTCAGGAGGCAGAAAATAAGACTGAAAATAACTCATAGTTACCGGACCACAACGGGGAAGCCAGAAAAGGATTCAGCCCTTCGTCAAGCTCTGTTCACAGATGTCCCGCAATGTAGATCCAAAAGATGCACGAGCACCTTCTTTCCGTTCTGGCCGGTATGTACAAGAACAGTTCATGGTGATCGGGTGAAGAGGGTGAATATCACGACCCTAACTAACATGGCGACGAGAAAGATGCCGTCGATGATGGTGTTGAAGCTGATGGGTATGTATTGAGGGGCCTTGGTGCTGGCGTTAGCGACTGTTAATTAAGTTAATTAGTCAGTCGTTGTGGTGGTGCTTGTAGTGATGGTGATGCTGGAGGTGCTGAGAACAGTCCTGACGATGGTCATACTTGCCGTAATATCGCTTGCGACGGCGAGCCACGCGCTCCCTTTGTGTGCGCTCTAGCCCGAAGCCTTGCCCAGCAGGCTGCGTCGCACTATGCCGTCTCAAGGCCTGGCCGTGCGGACATACTTGTTGGCCTGGTCTGAGTTAGGAGCTAAGCCTGGGCCTTCCCATGGGTCTTGGCTTGTCACTCCCTCGTTTCGCATCATCTCGACTCCCCTTTTTCTGAGCCCTGTGTCAAAGAAGCCCCAAGTGTGAGGCCGTGGACCCTCAGCCCTCAAAGGTCCGAAGCATACGTCGACAAGAAGGAATGTTCAGATCGATAGGTAGCTAGCTAGATATACATAGGTGTGCATGGATAGGTACATACGTACATAGATAATTATCTTTCCTCCTTTCTATCTATCTTTCCATCTATCGATCTGTACATGTATGTACATCCATGTAGCCCTGAAATCCTTGATGCATCGCTTTTCCACGTATCATTCCGCACCCTCGGCCCAAATCGCCAGAGAAAGGCAAGAAGGAGCCACGAAGCAGCCACGAAGCAGCCTCTGCCTCCAGGCGCCCGACGACGCCCAGAAGTAACCCCATGTCGCCGAAAAGGAGAGGGAGGGAGGGAGGGAGGGGGGAGGGAGGGCGTGCTTGGCGGGCCTGAAATTGAGGATCCTACTATTTGGTATTTGTATTCGGGGTCCCTGATTTTCTGAAGCCCCTACATCCGCAAGGCCCTAAGCTCTAGCTTATGGCCCAGATCTGCGAAGTTGTGGAGTTTGGGTTCAACGGCTTAGGGCGTGTTTCGGCTACCCAGTTCAGCAGCTTCAGTTTTTGGGCTGGCCCTGCTACTCACTTGAGCACCCCATGTTTGAAACTATATGGGGGTTTCCGAAAATTGGGACCCTAATATAGCACCCTAAATAATAGGATCATGATTATAAGGACCCCAAAATAAGGAAC
>CAJNDV010010979.1:13578-25764 GCA_905221635.1 Symbiodinium sp. CCMP2456
ACGTACGTACGTAGGTAGGTAGGTAGGTAGGTAGGTAGGTAGGTAGGTATGTATTTATGTATACATGTGTGTGCACATGCGCATGCATATATACATATACACATACATACATGCACGATTCTTACGCGTTCATCCGTCCAAGCAGTCTCCAGCTGACCGCGGATGCAGTGCCAGGGCAGACAAAGCAAAGCCCAGACTTGCTATTGTTCAAAGGGAGTCCTTAGATGGGTTCTTTCAAGTTCTTTCCACAAGGGTTCTATAAGGATTCCATAAGGCATGCTTTAGGGCTCTCTGAGTGTTCTCGTAGGGTAGGTTCAATAAGGTTTCGAAGGGCTATTCAACAGTTCTGGGTTTCTGTGAAGGTCGGCTTGCAGTGTTTTTGCGGTTCAGAGCGGTTGTAGTACTCGTAGGGTCTGGGGTTTCAGGATGCAAGATATTCCGTAGTTCTCGAAGAATTAAGGGGTCTGAAAATCAGCAGTACTGCTCCCTGCGGTTCCTTATAATAAGTCTGCTATAGTTTCGGGTGCCGGTGATCATGCTCCGAGTTGGCCATTGGGGGCTCTCCTGGTCTTCGGGAGATTGGTTCCAGGGCGTAAAGAGGGCCTAGGGCTTGGGTTTAGACTTTAGGTCAATAGGGGACCCTAATATAGTACCCTAAATAGTAGGATCCCTATTATAAGGACCCCAAATTGAGGTCCTTGAGAGGTTTGTGTTGAAGGTCGCGGGTTTTAGGCTACTTGGCAACGTGGAACAGAGTTGAGATGCATGGCTTGTTCAAGTTTCGCGGCAGTTTCTTTACGGGATGATTTGCAAGAACATGTACCCAGGAAACCGAGATGCGAATGCAGCAAGTCTACGCCGCCAGTTCCGGCCGCAACCGTCCACGCTGAAGAGCAGCGCCAGGAGAGACGTGCCCATGCGGGTCCACAATCGGATTTAGGATCCGCAGCATCAAACTTTACCAAGCTGCTTAAAGATCTGTCTTCTCAACCCCGTGACCGCAGTCCTGCATACGACTACCCATGAGGGATTTGGCATGTGCCTGAAAGGCTGGGATACGGATAGTTCTTAAACTAAACCCTAAGCCCTGAACCTTTATCTCCTCAGATTCGAATCTCCTTGGGCCAGTGTGCCCAATCATTTTCACCGCCATGCCGTCCCACTAGGCTTCAGAGTTAGGGTACAGTACCCAAGCCTACCTCGCAGAAGAAAAGGCTGAACCTCGCCGTCGGCTTGTGGTTTCTGGTGCAGGAAAGTCGGATTCCGGTTTCGGATTCTCGTTGAGGGCTTTGCTAGCCGTCCGGTTTTCTGGCAGACTGATGATAGGGCCGAGTCTAGTGGCGAGTCTAGTGCGAAGATCTTCATGCCCCAGCGGGGGCCTCTGTGAATCGGTGCCCACCCTACTCCCCAAACCCTACAGGCCCTACAGCCTAAACCCCACAAATTGAGCCCGAAGCTTCACAAATCCTACACCGCACCCCCTAAACTCTCAAACCTGAAATTGAAGCCGAAACCCCAACAACTTAATGGCTTTCGGCATCCGGTCAAGAGACTAAAGGAGCTCCGGGACCTACGGACGGCTCGAATTTCAATCAAGCTCGAGGTGAGTTCAGAGTTTTAGGGTTTGCTGTTGGAACACTAAACCCTCCGAAACAAGTGTACCTAGATCCTACAAGACCTTTTCGAGGCTCGTAAGATACTTCATGACACCCATCTGAACCAAGCCGAGGGTGAGTTTTGAGGTGAAACAGCCCCGACTCCCCGACAACCGCAAAGCCCTACAGCCCCAAACCCCCAAAGCCGCGGCTCAGCCAATCCCCAAGACCCTAAGCCCTGTCACCCCCAAGGCCCTGAAGCCTAATCCCAAACCCCAAAAACCCGAAACCTTTGCAACCCTAAACGCCGAACCACCCAAAACACCCTAAGCCTACACCTTATACGCCCTAAACCGACCCCGCCGGCTTCAGCTTGCTGCGGATAGATTTTGGGCCCCTTGGGATGAGTGGCCGGAGCGCGTGGAGGCCGAAAGGGGTTAAGGCGTAGAGGATTGAAAATGGAGAGGGTGGTTTAGGTCTAGGGCTAAGAGCTTTGGAGTTGAGAGGGTTGAGGGTTTTAGGGTTTACGCTTTGGGGCTTAATCTTCAGGGTTTGGTTCAGGCTTACTTGCAGGGTTGAGGCTCAATGTCTGCACCTCCCGTTGTCAGAGGAGGAGCGTCGAAAACCATTTTTTGGGGAGTGTTCACAACGGACTTTATCACACACACACACACACATACAGGCCGGGGAAACTATGACCAGAAGAATTTGTTTTTGGATTCGGGACCATTTTTCGGTGGCATGTTCTAGAATGGTTGATGATAGGTCGGGTGCAGTAGCATTGCTCATTGTGGAGACTCCGGCTTAGACTGAGCGATGCGTCGAAGGGTTGCAGAGAAGCTCCCAAAGCCTGAAGAATAAGTCGGGTTTCGGGTTTCGGGTTTGGTGCAGGGTTTCCTATCACGAAAGCCCCACGTCATAAAAGCCCGAAGCTCTCCAACCCTAACCGGTAAAGCACAAAACCAGGGCGCCAGTCCTTGCAAAACACGGCCTGTGATTGAAATGGAAAGGGTTTGGCCAGCGGGCTTCGGGTTTAGGGTTTAGCAGGCATCAGGTCCGAAGCGGGGCCAGATTAGGTAGGGCTTCAGAGCGAATAGGTGCGAGGGTGCCAGGCCTCTGGAGCTATGCGGCTTTATGAAATTGGGAGTTGCCAAACGACCCGGGTGACTCCAAACTCATTCAAGAGCCCGCGTTCGAGGGTTTTGGGTCTTGGGAATAGGATGCTGTAGTCTTCGGGTCCTACTAGTGGCTTTCAGCCCTAAGCCCAAAAACCAAACCACATTCACAAACTCATAATACTCGTAGAGCCCTTAAAGACACCTTTAAATAACCCGTGATAAAGAACCCGGTTAAGGAATTCTTAAGCCGACTCAGACAACGCCCGTTGCCTGTTGCATGTCCAGGCGGGGCTGCTAAGGCCAGGCATCCCCCCAGGAGGCCTTGGTATGTTGGGTTTGTGGTTTGTTAGGGTTTGCAGGGTTTAGGGTTTTTGCCGGGTTCGGGGTTAAGGGTTTGCAGTGTTCAGAGTGCTTAGGGGTCTGGGGTTTGGGGGATTGAGCCTGAACCCTGAACCCTAAACCGTCTCGATGTCTCCTCAGTTTCGAGATGGCAGATTTGGCGGTCCTTATGCTAACGACCGTACTATTTATGCTTGAGACTCTTCTTTTCGGCAGCTCGTGCTTGTTGCGGCGTTCCGAGACCAGGCAAATGCTAAGCAACGCTTTCGTTGTTTTCCTGGGGTTCTTGGTTGAAGCTGTGAAAGACTAGAGCCACCAGTTCAATGTCCCAAATGTTAACGTGTCGAAACCCAAGACCCCGGAACAAAGTCTGGATGGATCCCTCTGCAGGCGAGGCCATGCAGACGGTCGCAGCACTTCCCGGCAATGTGGGGCTCTCGTGAGGGTGTCGGGTGCTTTTCGGGTTCAGGGATGATGGGTTCATCTGCAGCCAAAAGGCTCAGTGAAAAGCTCCATCGCCAGGAACTGCTTGGCCAGTGTCCCTCACCCAAAGCACACAGCACAACGAAGGTTCTGGGTCGGCTAGGGGTTGGGGAGGGGCCCCTCCGAGAGAGCCGACGGAAGCCGACCCAAGATCTTGAGGAAACGCAGGATTTCAACTCCACCAAGCTTTGCAGAACAGCCTGTAGTGTTCAAGTGCTGGCCTGGCCTTGCATAAACTCTGCATACTGGACAAAAACGAAGACTCTAAGTAGTAATATACGGCTCTACCAGACCGACTTGAAATGTCGAGACCTGCATCATACTCCTACCGACGTCGTTCCTGGAGGCACCGCCAGGCTTCACAATGCCACTTCCCGGTGCACCGGGGACGACACCCGCTTGGCATGCGGGGTTTTGGGGCTTAAACTGTCAGATTTGCCCAGCGCTTAGGATGCTTTTGGGTCCCTGGGTTTCTGTCCGGGGATTATAAACCCTACTACAAGGGTTCCTAGCTCAGCTCAGGGCAACTCAGAGATCGACCTAGCCTACTTTGTTGTACACAGTGGACAAGATGAGACAAGAAAGCATACTGATCCCAAGACGTGAAAGGCCAAGCCTCAAGCCTTCAGTTTGAAGCTTGCTGGGAAACGGTAAACGCTCGAAACTCTAAACTCGCCCAAACCCCTCCGGCCCTTCCTTCGTTGTCCTTCGATTATGAATAAGGCTTTCAGCGACCGCAGGTACCTTAGGAGACAAAGCATTTTTTATGACTACGATGGCCGGTAGAATGTAGGAACCTGATTAAGAAACCCTGGCCCTATAACCCCAAAATCTTGGGATCCACACACAGAGCCCTAATACAGACCCAGGGTTCCTTAATCAGGTTCCTATATTATTCCACGCCAGGGGAAAGCAGGTCTTAGACCTATAAGATGGAAGGCACGGGGCTTCGGATGTAATAAGGGGTCGGTCTAGGGTTCAGGGTTCAGGGCTTATAGGGTTTAGGGCTCAGGGTTTGGGTTTAAGGTTTAGGGTATAGGGGGTAGTATAGATCCTGATTCATGTGCTCCCTTGCTTTATAGATCAAGCGCCTTGATATTGGGATCGCCATTATATGTGTATATATATATATATATATAACTAACCCAATGTCTAGGTAAGGCGTTCATGAATCAGGGGAATGCATTTTGTGGCATCATTTGTTCTCATGTCGCCCATACACAGAAACCATGGATCCCACGACCCCATTCCATACAACCCTACAGCCTTGTTAAAACTCACACAATCCTTGTGCACCTCACAAAAGTCTATTCTGAATTCTAAGTATCAGGGCCCCATGTTACCAAAGCGTGTGCAGCTAGAATAGCCAGCAAACTCTGAGGCTACAAATGTACGGGTTTGTTTCAGGGTATTTTACGAACTTTGGGTTTCTAGGCGAGGTTATCATGATACCATCTGTTGCAAGGAATCTGCAGCCAGCAGCGGCTGAGGCTAGAAAAGTAGGGGTTCACTGCCGAGGCCTGAAAGGAATGACGTATAATGAGATGGTGTCTGGACGCACATGCCCTGAGCACTAATGCTGAAGCTCCAAAACTCAAAAACCGTAAAATGCTAAACCCTGCAAACAACACCGACCGGACAGAGCTAGGTGTAGTGCCAACCCCCAGCACGTGCAAAACACAACTCTAAACCCCAGGCCCCAAAACGCGACAGTCCTACAGCCCCGAGCTCTACAACCCTACCCGCAGTATGGCAGTTGCAATCGCAAGAGGGCCAACGCATCTCAGGATAGCTCCGACGATGCCTGGTGCCCCCATGCTGGTGCCCGGCCTGGGAAAGAAAGGGCCCTGGATTGAACCCTAAACCCTCAATGTTTAGGGTTCTGTGGTTGATTACCGGTTTGGGGTTTGGGGGTTAGGGTTATCAGATCTAGGGTTGGGGGGGTACAATTCGGTTATCGGTTATCGAAGGCCATGGCAACCCCAAGCCACCCTTAAACTTAAACCCCAAACCCCTAAAGGCAACAACCGTGAACCCTTAATCCTGAACCTCTAAGCCCTATACTTTGCGACTCTGTCTATAACAAACCGCTTCATTTCAAAACGCCTTGGGAGCCTATGTTCAACCCTAACCCTTTAGCAAGTTAAACACGTGTCAACAAGTGTAAGAGACCGTAAACCCCTAAACCCCTAAACCCCAAACCCCTAAACCCTAACCCCCAAAGCCGAAAGCCCTACACCCCTAAACCCCCAAACCCCTAAACCCTAGACCCACAAACCCCCAAACCCTAAATGCCTAAACCCCCCAAATCCCGATACCTCAATGAGGTGCCCGTTGCGGGGATGTCGCCTGGCCTGCCTCCGGTCGGCAACGTTTAAGCTTGAAGGGTTCAGGGTTTAGGGTTTAGGGTTTTGGGTTTGGGGTTTGGGCTTGGAGTTTAGGGTTTGGGGTTCAGGGTTTGGCATTTGGGGTCTAGGGTTTCGGGCTTAATAAAGTTTAAGAGTCTAGGTTGCTTGTTTTTAACATAAACTTTTGGGGTTTAGGGGATCAGGCACAGGGGTTGAGGTGTGTTTTAGCGTTTTGAGTGAAGTCTGGGATTTGGGGGCTTTCGAGTTCTACTGTTTCAAGATTTAGTGTTTCAGGGTTCAGGGTGTAGGCTGCATGGGTCTTTAGGGTGTAGGGCTCTGAAGGTTGGCTGGCGTAGGGTTTGGGGAAATTCAATTCTAGTCCCGGCGTAACCCTAAACCCTAAGCCCTAAACCCTAAACCCTAAACCCTAAAAAAAAAACCCTAAACGATGTAGTGTTTCGGATGTATTTTGGCTTTGAGGTTCGGCTTCAGGGACCCGTTGGCCCGAGGCCTTTGAGTTTAGGAGCATCAGTCCCAACATCCCAGGAGAAAAAGGAGCCCCTTAAAAGATCTGTCCCGAACCCTAAAGCCCCAGAATCCCTAGAAAAGCTCAGAATCCTAGAACCCCTAGAAGGTAAGCCCTAAACGCTAAACCCTAAACCCTAAACCCTAAACCCAAGCTGTTGTGGTTGACGGGCTTCATGCCCGAAGGACTAACCCGACTCCTGCGGCCTTTGGCCATCCACGCTTTTGTCTTGTAGGGCCTAGTCTTAAACCCAAACGTAGGGGGCCTAAATAGGTACCGATACTATTGCTTTGGGCTCCTTGCTACACTTATGCCTTCATATACCCTGATACCTGCCCTTTTGTGAACATTGAGTCCGCACACCCTCACACATGCTTTAGGACCTCTTTGAGGATTCACGGCTGTCGGCTACGCAAGAGGTATGAGGATGGCAACTGGTGTCTGAGTCTGAGCCCTCCTTTCCTTACAATTTCGTGGCAGCATCCTAGCACAAGAAGCCGAAAGTGAACACCCGAGCCGCTTTATTTTACCACGGAATCAATGGATGTTAAACCATGCTCAACTTAAGCCTCAGAAATAGCACACCTGGATCTAAGGCCGCCCCCGCCAGCGGGACTGATGAAGCTTGGCCATAATCAGAGTAATCATACTACCGATAATACATAATGACATCAATAGGTATCGTAACAGTGTTGTAGGGCTGGGGCTGGTAGGTGGCAACACCGTGCATCATAGTGGTTGGGACCCGACCCCTTCTCTGCATGCGAAAGAATCCTACACCCTTGACGCTAGACACCCTAAGACCTCCTAAAACCTTCAGCCCTCGCGTTTCTGGAAGTCGGAGAATGTGCAAGAACAAGTGGTCGAGGTGATTTTCAGAACGGGTCTACGACTTAGGGTTTTGGGGTTTAGACCCTCGTGTTTTCGGTGGAGTACGTAACCCCACATTTTCATGAAAAGACGCATACGTAGACTGTGAATTTAAGACTAGGTAGAGTGCGTGACCCCACGTTTGGTGAACAGACGCATATGTAGAATGTGAATGCGCTTCTATGAGACAATATGAGCATTATGTGTGCGTGGTTGTGCCACTTCCGTACGTGTGTGTGTATATATATATATATGTATACATAAAATGCTTTTGTGCATACATGCCTGCCCGTAGTATTCGTGTAAGGAGGGAGAGAGAAAGAAGGAGATCGCGAGGGAGAGAGTGAGAGACAGAGAGACAGAGAGCGAGAGACAGAGAGAGAGGGAGAGAGAGAGAGAGAGGGAGACAGAGAGAGACAGAGAGAGAGAGAGAGAGAGCGAGGGAGCGAGAGCGAGAGGAAGATAGAGAAATGGAGAGAGGGAGAGAGAGAGAGAGAGAGATACTCTTCGATTGTGTTGCAGGAGCCGGTGCACGCCCAAAGAGACCCGAACACAGTTTGCACATGGTCTTGAAGAAAGCTGGCATTCCTAGAGAAGCCTGAACAGTGGTTTAGGATTTTAGAGTCTAGGGTTGGGGTTGGTTGCTCACGGTTCCTCATAGCAAACGATACCTTAATGTACCCCCCCCCAAATCCCCTTGTAATTATTTAGGCCGCCTACCTTAGATAACTTCCGTCAGAAATACAAACCTCATCCCACCAGAATCAACTCCTGCATGAATCCCACATGCCTAATCCGTACCCCGAAACCAAATCTAAGCTCCTGAAAGCCCTTAAGCCGCCATTACAAGCCTGCATCACCGAGGGCAGTTGCCGGAATGCCTGGCGGCATGCTGTACCTTGGCATGACTTCAGAATATACGAGCCTTCATGATTAGAACAGCATTCCTCTCTGTCTCTCTCGCTCCTCGCTTTTGTCTGCCTGTCTGTCTGTCTGTCGGGTTGTCTGGCTGTCTCTCTGTCTCTCCGTCTCTCTTTCTGTCTCTCTCTCTCTCTCTGTCTGTCTCTCTCTCTCGAACGAACACACATTTGTGAGCAGCGTAGTGCGGAGCCCACGTAGCTAGGCAGATAGACAGACCGATGCACAGACACGTACATAGCAGCTCTCTAGTTTCATTCGCTGTTGATCTAGAGGTCACTGCCCGGGCCGCCCATGACTAACGGAGCTGCTGTGCCCCTTGCACGCAGTTGTCTTGAAGGTTTAGGGTTCAGGATTGGAGGGATTTACAGTTGGGGGCTGAACGGTGGAACAGCTATCGTGTACTGTGCTGGTGGCACAAACAACCTATTTATGTACGATGTCTAACTTAAAGCAAGTATTTATGAAGGTCTTCGCAACATTCTGTTCGGGGACCCGTACACGTCTGGTAGAAGTAAAACAGTAAAACTGCCAACGACAAGAACTCATGAAGGTCTTATCTGCAGTGTGTTTCGGAAATTCTGAGTCGTAAGCCTCTGCCAGCAAGCATAGAGCGTGCAAGGACAAGAACACCTGGGAGTTCTGCTGCTGATCAACATCGACTTTGACTTGTGTATGATTTTCCTGGTCCCGAACCTGAAACCCTAAGCACGTAGGGCTCCGGGCCCCCCAAGCTCTTCACAGCGCTGCCGGGCGGTAGAGTTGCCCGGCTTCCATACCTTTTCTATTCGCTTCAGGGCCGAGGCACAAGACTACACAACGAGATCTGGACCATGCAAGCGCTGAGGTAAGTATGTATAGTGCCCCAAGCATGCAGCATCGAGGGGCCACTAATCCCTTACCCGAAACCCTGGCGCCCACAACTCATGATGCATCCTCTTTGACCCCGCAAACCTCCATCCCAAACCGCAAGCACCCTAAAGCCCGGAACCCCCAAAGCCGGGGAAAGCTTTGGAGGTCCGTAGCCATCGACAACCTTCCCTTCCGGTATCAGCTTTCTGAGGTCAAGGGGGGGTGGCTTTGGGGCGCTCAGGGTCCGGGACTCCACAGGGTTTAGCCTTTGAGTGTTGCGGGTTTGTAGGGTTTGAGCAGTTGGTTGTGCCTTTCGAGTTCAGCGTCGTGAGGTTTGGGAGGTAGACATTTGGGGAAAAACTGCGTTTTGGCTGAATCCTAGCGTCGGCCTACTGGGCAACAGGTTTCAAAGCAAAGAAGAAGTCGCAGCATGTAGCTGTTTTGCAGTGTAAGGCTCAGTACTACAGCTACAGCAGAGGTTGAGCATATGCGTCGAATCTACTCGCTGTACACTGTACATGTTTGTAGATCTGTGGCGCAGATTCGTTTTCGTGCGAATGTATCTAAGAAGTGCGCCTTCACGTGTTAGTGAGTAAGTGAGTGAGTGAGCCGCTCACTCGGGAGGCCAGAGCAAAGTACACCGGGCCTAGGGTGCTGTACGTTGGGTTTGGCTGGAGAAGGGGGGGTTCACCGCGGCATCGTATGAGCTTTTTGTTACAGTTGCGAAAATAATCGATTTTGATTGGTATGC
Organism: Symbiodinium sp. CCMP2456; assembly: GCA_905221635.1. NCBI lineage: Eukaryota > Dinophyceae > Suessiales > Symbiodiniaceae > Symbiodinium > Symbiodinium sp. CCMP2456. The sequence goes on from CAJNDV010010979.1 coordinate 23,379, forward strand.
TGTTTTCAAATCTCCTGCAATGTATTTTTTGCATTCTGAAAAAATACAAGGGGCACCTGGGCCCTAGAGTCGATGCCAAATAGGAACGCCCAACAGTCCTGATGGATCCTAATAAGTGAGCGAGTGAGTGAGAGTGAAAGAGAGAGCGAGAGAGNNAGAGAGAGAGAGGGAGGGAGGGAGGGGGCTACGCTCCTGCCCTAGCCCTGGCGCAAGAAAGCGAACGAGCGAGAGAGAAAGAGAGAGAGAGAGAGAGAGAGTTGCACTTCCTTCATTGTTGGAAACCGTCTTCCGCCTGCTTTGCAAGCGATGGATCCGTCAAAGTTTATAGAGATCCCGGCCGCATCGGGCAACTCAATTTTCAATCAGGCCTTCCGGCTTGATAATGAAAGATCTCACGATGCCCCCACCAGTGGTCGAAGGGCATACCATGTCGATGGCTGCCAGAAACAATCTCCTGAATGTCATCCCTGTAGCTGACAGACGCACTTACGCTGCTGCGGAATTGCCGGAGTGCCTTGCTACCGTGGCCACCATGGCCGTCAACAGAGTCACCCCGCTCCCGGCTCTACTCGAGTTGTCGATGATTTTGGGAGAGACGCCACTAACCGTCCTACCCATTATGAAAGGGAAGGCCAAATGGAAAGTGGTCAGCTGTGAAGGGGAGTTCTGGCCGAAGATCGCAAACATCTGCGATTTAAACCAGGAGGAACTGGAATGATGACCGGGGTACGTCGAGTGCCAGGCGCGATGACCAGGGAAGTTTTTCAAGCAAGGCCGGGGGGGCACTACAGCTCCGACCCTCGCGTCTACAGTGGGCGAGCAAGATCGGGAGAGAGCGAAGGAGAGAGCGAGAGCAAGAGCGAAAGCCAGTTTTGCGTGTGTGTGTGTGTGTGGATGCGTGCAGATGGTGACACATGTAACCAAACCATGGAGGGTGTGCTTATGCGGCAGGCTTTTCAATCATCGTTGTTGTTGTGTGAGCCCTACTTTAGAATTTAAGCAGATGGAATGCAGAAGCCAGCTCACGCAGTTGTGTCAATGCTCGTGGCATCAACTTACAAAGCCATCACCCTGTGCAGGCGGACCTGAGGGAGACGTTTCAGAGATGGGGTGCCATACAATCCGTCCAGGCAGCTTGCGCAAGTCACCACGGTATAACATCGTGCGAACCCAACATCACTCTTCTGTCGCTTCTGCTGGTGCTTTTGTGGTTGTTGTTCTTGTCGTTGTCGTTGCTGCCTTTGCTGTTATCTTTGCTTCGAGTATGACGGCGAATGCTGCTCCTCCTGCTCCTCCTCCACCTACTACGACGGGGACGACGACGACTACTACTACTACTACTACTACTACTACTACTACTACGCCTGCTGCTGCTACAGCTACGGCTACAACAACAACAACAACTACTACTACCACTACTACGACAAGTAGTGCATTGTTTCATGGCCATTTGGGCATATTCGCAGGGAATCCCAAGGCATTTGATGTGATAAGGACTACGTTCAAAGGTGCCTTAGCCGGAACCACCAAGTGCTCAAAGCTATGGTTATGAAAGACCTGCTTTCTGGGTCCTTCGTTCCATGTGGTGAACGAAAGCAGCCACTTCTGTAGGATCCTTTGTTCTGTGAGATTCTCGCGCGTCTCAGAGACGTGTTTGACCCTGGGGGTGTAAGAGAACGCCCTTTCAAACTTGAAGAGAACGAATGCCGAAGCTGAGAGGAACTTTGGCCCGGCTCGTAAACCAAATAGTTTGCCATTAACCGTACAATCCTAACCCTGAACCCACATGCAATGACCGTAAACCCTAACCCTTAATCCTTCCACAACATCTTCCAAGCCCAACAAAGCCAAGCTTCGCCAAGCCCCAAAACGCACAATGAGACCTAGACCTTCAAGACGCAGAAGTGTTTTTGGGAGTGTAGGGTTTAGGGTTTAGGGACCCTGAGCCCTAAAACGAGCCCAAAGATCAGGTCCTGCGGGATGGGGCTCGGGAGGTCGGCTCTGTCCAGTTTGCTGATCAGGCTCGGTCCCCGCTGTGTTTTTGTGTTGATAGCTTGGGGCTGTCTTCCTTTAGTCATCTTTAGTCTCAGTTCTTTCTGGATCCTTGATACTTCTTCACCTGATCGACAGCGTTGGGACTCTCTTTCTTGTGGCTGTTTTTTGTACAAAATACTTCAGTTGCTATGACCATCAGTTCTTCTTCTTCCTGCGACTACTACGACTACTACTACAACAACAACAACTACTACTACTACTACTACTGCTGCCGCTGCTACTACTACTACTACTACTACTACTACTACTACCACCCACTACCCACTACCCACTACCCACTACTACCTACGACCTACTACCGGATACGTACTACCTACTACCTACTACCTAC